>JABFPB010000385.1:0-40559 GCA_022817645.1 Ceratoteleas bidentatus
AACCAAATCATTTGGTTGGCTAAAAATTAACCAAATTATTTGGTTGTGACAACTAAAATTTGGTTGCCACAACCAAACATTTTTCTCCGTCTATCTTTCTTTTGTTTTTTTATCTTTTTATCGTTTTTTTAGTTTATTTATTATCTTAAAGTTTTTTAGGTGTTACGTAAATTTATTCTAAGAGGATGGCTTATATAAAATAAGTAGAACATTTTTCTTTTCATGTTTTTTTTTATTAAAAAGTGTACATGTTGCAAATTGTACAAAAATTATACATATTTACATTACAATTTATATTCGCGACTTCTCGTATAACTAAATTACAGCGTTCCAAAACGCATTTCATTTAATATTTGACGGTAGCATAATGATTCGACGGCCGATCCTAAACCAGCTGCTTCGTATCTCCTCAGGGTGGACTTCATTAGTTCAACTCCGACATTCAAAATCTGGAAGACCTCGGGAGACCGCTCTTCCACTTTTTTGATCGCCCCTTTATCGGTCTTTTTGTATTTTAGATAGGCTATGCACCAGCCTCTAAATGTGGATTCAGGAACTCCCAGATCCCTCGCAATCTTTGTTTTGGGCTCGCCATTCAGGAATCTGGCGATATAGCTGCTTCCTTTTCCTCAACCGTCAATGTGTAAGCGGGGGTTGAAATACATCTGTTCGACATTTTGTTCAGATCTGTAACAAATCAAATGATTGAATTAATAAAATGAACGAGCAACATTGAAATCAACAACAACAGAACCAATGATTTTTTTGAAATTATTCGATTTTGTTGCAAATTAATTTGTAGGAGGAATCGACAAACCTTTAATTGAATGGATCGTTGTGGAGAAAATTTCGGGAAACATATTTGATGGTTTACGTTGAGTTTCACTACTGCACTAGAACGTCTGCATTCGCTAACTGTTCACAGTTAAAACAGCGATTTTAAATTTACGGATTTGTTACCCCCACCATTTTGATAATGTAGGGGCTCAATGAGAAGCGTATTTATTATACTCTGACGTCATTGTTCGGCTTCGTCATCAGACCCAAGAAAACCGCTACTTTGTCGATAAGGACGCTGCCGCGGATTAAAATAAAAGGGACTAATTGTTGACACAAATTTGTACATGGGGAAAAAGGTGAGTGACATGGTTCCATTGAAATTCAAAACAATGAAAAACTGTCTGCTGAGTATATTTTACAATTAATTATTTTTTTATTGGTTTTAAAAGAAATGCAAAAGTTGTCAAATGTTTAAAATACTTCATCACATGTTTCAACACTATTACTTTTACATTTAAACTAAAACCACTACTTTTAAATATCCGATTCATATTTGTTTAAAACGTTGTTTTAATAAATAAATTACATATAAATAAAAATAAACTATCAATTACATATATTGATGACATATGTTAATAAATTTCATAAACATTTAAGACTGCTAAATTAGTTTAACACTTGTTTTTAACCTAAATAAATTTGTTTAAATGTAATTTAGTTTAATTTAAATTCAAAACTTAATTTCATTTAATTCCAGTACATTAAATTCTCTGAAAATATGCCACACTATAATTTTGTCAATGTAAAAAATTCCTTTGCAAAAAATTCCGTTACATTTACATTCCTTCTTTTATGCGAAAAATATTCATAAAATATTATGTGTATAAACTGTTCATAAAAGGTACTTCAAACTCAGCAGGTCCCCAAACGTACAAACATGTGTCATTGAAACAATTAGTCCCTTTTATCTTAATTCGCGGCAGCGGCCTTATCTACAAAGTAGGGGATTTGTTGGGTCTGATGGCGAAGTCGAACAATGACGACAGAATTTAATAAATACCTACGGTACTCATTGAGCCCCTACATTTTCAAAATGGTGGGGGTAACAAATGTGTCCAAATCCGTAAATTTAAAATCGCTGTTTTAACTGTGAACAGTTAGCGAACGCAGACGTTCTAGTGCAGTAGTGAATCTCGACGTAAAATCTCAAATCTGTTTCCTGAAGTATTCTTCACAAAAATCCATTCAATTAAAGGTTTGTAGATTTCTCCTTCACATTAATTTACAACTAAAGCGAATAATTTCCACAAAATCATTGGTTATGTTGTTGTTAATTTCAATGTTGCTCGTTCATTTTATTAATTCATTTGATTTATTACAGATCTGGATAAAATGTCGAGCAAACGTTCTTCAACCCCCGCACATTGACGGTTGAGGAAAAGGAAGCAGCCATCGCCAGATTCCTCAGTGGCGAGCCCAAAGTAATAATTGCGAGAGATCTGGGAGTTCCTGAATCTACATTTAGAGGCTGGTGCACAGCCCATCTAATACGGCCGATAAAGGGCCGATCAAAAAAGTGAAAGAGAAGTCTTCCGAAGTTTTCGACGATCAAACATTAGATTTGAGTAGGGGTCGTTGTCCACTCCCAAAAATCCCGGACCAGATTTTGAATGAAAAAGTTAAAAAAAATGAAATCCACCCTGAGGAGATACGAAGCAGCTGGCTTAGGATCTGCCGTCTAGCGAATCATTTCGCTACCGTCAAATATTTAATGAAATGCGATTTAGAACGCTGTAATGTAAATATGTAAATATGTATATTTTTTGTACACTTTACAACGTGTATACTTTTTAATAAAAAAAAACGTCAAAAGAAAATTTTCTACTCATTTTATATAAACCTTAGAATAAATTTACGTAACACCTAAAACATTTTAAGATAAATAACCTAAAAAACGAAAAAAAAGAAAAAAAAACAAAAAATAATAATAAACAAAAAAATGGTTAAAAATCCCCGATCAAAAAAGCGAACAAAAAAATGGGGCACAACAAAATGCACAAAAGATGCAAACAAAAACCACAATTTTGAAATATATATGAAAAACAAGAAAAAAGCTGATCCCGAAAATATAAACAACCCTCACGGAGAAAAATGTTTGTGGCAACCAAATTTTAGTTGTCACAACCAAATAATTTGGTTAATTTTTAGCCAACCAAATTATTTGGTTATAGCAACCAAATATTTTGGTAATCAAGTTTTGGTCGGAGGAACAATGTTGACATGAATACCATGTGATTACCTCAGAATGACACCCAGCGCCTCCGGTGGCAAGGGAACAGATAATGTAAACTGTTTCCAATAGAAAATTGATCCGCTTGTACAGGCCTGCTTACAACTCGATCTGTTATGTTGGCAGTCTGGACTGGTAGAATAACAGTGCTGAAGTTAGTAGTCCGGATCGTACAGTTTATCACTACAAAAACATGCGAGAATGTAACGTCTTACTATAAGACACTAGTGTGAATGTAAGACACTAACGTCTTAATGAAAGACACCAGCGTCTTAATGTAAGACACTAGCGTCTCAATGTAAGACACCAGTGTCTTAATGTAAGACGTTTATAACGTCTGAACATAAGACGAATAAGACACATTTGAAATGTCTTAAAAAAGCGTCTGAAAATAAGACGTCTGTTTTTACAGTGTAGACTGCACCAGCAGCTGTGCGGACTGCAATCGTTACAGTCCATTTTTCTCAGTGTAGTAATTGATCACGTAGGCGTACCTACCATAAAATTCAAAGCCAATGTAAATATAATCAGCTGTACTTTTATACATTTGCAAATTTGTTGTACTTAATGAATCATAAATCCCAGAACGCATTTAGTTATGAAAGTTTTGAAACGCAGTATAATAGTCAAAAAGTGTTTTTCGACTGTTTTTTGGTTTTCTCTTAGACTACTTTTCATTCACTTATACACTATGTTATTGACCGAAATTGTGCCTTTGGCATTCTCTGATATTTTTTTCGTCTCCTGTTTTTTCCACTCTGTCGTTTCTAATGATTTATTTCGTCACATCCCAAAATTGTTAGCACGGAAAAAGTTTTTCTATTTGACGAAACGCCAAAGCAAACAGTAGAAAATTGCAAATAAAAATGCGATTGTTTCAGTTTTGATTTGAGAAGCCAGCCGTCGATGGATCGGGGCAACCACTGGCAGGATAAGAGTTTGGCCAATCGAGCTTTTTTCCAGCATTCCGTATCGCCGGCTAAATTGAGCCTCGAGGCCGTTCGTGAAAATGATGCCGGACTTTATCGCTGCCGAGTGGATTTCAAGCAGTCACCGACGCGAAACAGCAAAGTCAATCTTACTATAATAAGTAAGTTAAGAACTTCGACACTTATTCTTAATGGTTTTAACATTAAGCGCTCGGAGGCTGCAAAAAAGTGCGCGATTTTACGACGCTTTTAACAGCGCCGCGCCTTACTTGCGATATCTGCATTACGAAGCGTTTCATCGGTCGGACAATTTGTTCATATATATATATTCCGCGAATCCCGAAGCGGAAGCAATTATCGGGCCGAAATTAAATTATAGCGAAGCAAAGTGTTTTATTCGCAGGATACAATGTCCGAATTATTATTTCGACTTTCATCTCGCGGTGGCCCTTTTTATTTCCTTTTTGTTTCGTAATTTTTTTTTCTCTTTCGATACTAGGTGCAGCATTCAAATCACTTCGATTGACAATACCGAGATTAAACAGATTTGAGTGTGTCTGCAAAAAGCAAATTCAATTATACAGAATCAATTTAACTGATATCAGCGAAATTGTATTAATTAATGTTACGAGAACTACTGGACGGAATGGATAAACAGCCGATCGATAAAAGTTGGCATAAACCATACCGCGTATGCGCGCTGAATAATTTCTTCGTATTTTTCGTTGTTTTTTGGGTACTTATTGTGCGTTGAAATTTTCAGTACCACCCGACCAGCTGATCATCCTGGATAAGGACCAGACGTCGAATATAAAATATTATATTTTAGGACCCTATACGGAAGGGTCCTCACTCAATATCACCTGTGTAGCTTCGGGTGGTAAGTACTACTTTTCGTTCTAAGAGAAAAGTTTCTGAATATTTAACTTTATCTTCAGTTAAAAAGATTTCATTTTGCTTAGTAAGACAACCTTTTACATTACAAACAAGTATTAAAAATGAGACACTTATGCCAATTAACTTTTTACAATTTCCATATTCGTTGGGTCAAAAGAGTTAGTTTTTTGACCAGCAAACATTTGACCCTTAATTAAATTGTGACGACTAATTTAGTTCACATTTAGATCACACCATCTCGTTTCCTAAGTATAAATTATTGAAAACAAACCTTGTCTATAATCGATAAAAAAGTTACACATCGCTACCTGAAAATAAACAATTTCTTCAATTAACCAGCCACGCCAGGCTTCGAAACTTGTTTGCAATGGTGTTAAATTATGAAAAGTCATTTACGGAATTCCTTAAGTGGCAATAGAATGACAAGTTCGCTATTTTTAGGTAAAGAGCAATTCGGCTGCGTGTCGCGATTCCAACGCTAGTTTGCCCGTCCAGTTTACATATTTTTCCCGAAATGCGTCATTACCAACAAGTTATTTGCCGATCTCATTAACAGTGTCGGGTTACTCTTGCCGGGATATAGAAACACTAATAGTACACAACGGAGGTACACATGAGATTTCGTTTATCGATTTCGTCGGGAACGGATGACGCTTTCATGTTTGCACAGCACAACACAAACAGCATTTTTCCGAGATATTGAAAATCATAAATGTTGACGATTCTTGATATCGATTCATTTATGAAGAAATGAGGCTGAAACGCATGTCCGAGAACTTTTATTGACATCATTTAACTTGCTCCGGTTAAGTCGCTCGGTAAATTAATTAACCGATGTGCCCCGAGACAGTTTTTTTTACAAATATTTATGCAGGATTTACATGTTTATGGATATGATCATGTGTAAATTGAAATAACTGCAAGAACAGGTGTCTACTTCAAGGGTATTTTACTCTTTTATGATTTTATTCGAATTTATTCCCGGTTATTCCAGTAAGTTATATTTTATTACCTGCGTTTAAAAATGCACTTCGAAATGATTGAAATAAAAATCGTTTATTGACACGATAAGTCATTTCCCGATTACAAGATGTCTTATCAATGTTAATCTGTAATAGAGTTTTTATTTGCCAATGTCGTATTTCTCTATGTTACATTTTATTCCATTATCGGCTAATTAGCAAAATTTATGAAATTTACGTCCTTTGATAACTTTGTCTTAGATCTAAAAGACGCCATTAGGGACTTACATTTTTTGTCTAAAAATTGAAAACACTTAAAGCTTTTTATTATTAAAGTACTAAGCGCAACATTTTCTCTAAGATGCCTGGAGCGTAAAATAGAGAAAGACAATAATTTAACATTTAAATGTGTTCCTCTAAGATGCATGCTCCAGTGATATCTTCATAAATTCATTTCTATTAATAACGTCGCTTTAGATTTCCTCTTTCTCTTCTAATTAAAAATAAAAAAAGTAAAATATCTTTTAAAATAAAATATGTTTATTTAATGTCATTTTTAAACGATTAAATTTAAGATAATTTCTCAACACAATTTTAAGATTTTATTAATATCTTACTTTTCAATCACATTTGAACGGTTATATAGAAAATACATAATTACCAAAATTCATTCGCAAATACTCTTATTATTTGAATAAACCTGAATTGCCGGCTTTCGGAATAAATGCGAGTTTTCTACGTGCAACAGCCAAGACGTGATCAGATGGGCCAACTCACTTGTCGAATTTAATATCCACACCGCACTTGTTGTCAATAAATCTATTGACACAAATGTGCCATCGCACCGTAAACATGAAGTATTGAATTACACATGTATTTTAAATCGATCGCAATTCCGATGCCATTAGGGCCATAAAGTGCGCCCGCGAAGAATCGCGATTGAACTGTTCGGCCACGTATATTTGCGTATACACATTTATGACTTAATGCACCCAATTCGACGGCATGAATATTACAGGTCATTCATTATAATAAACGCGCGCGTGCCGACGATTTCTACGATCGTTATTAATTAGTAATGCATCATCATTAATCAGTTCAGTTCATTAGTAATCGGACGATGTTATTAATTATAACGTAGTTGTAAATGCGATATAATTTTTTCAACATCGCCAACGTTTCACATGTTCGAACGTTCTGAGTCGATTTTTATCCGTTGGTCTCAGAATTAGGAGAGTGAGATAAATCAATGAATATTTGAAATAATATTGTGAAAACAAAATTAAATTAAAAAGGAAGGAACGTAATTCGTCGAAGTTTCGTCAAATATTAAGTGCGATTGATTACTTGTGTAATTTTTGCATATGCGCTGAGTTCTGTACGTATATTATTTAAAAATAACAGTTAGAATGTTATTAAAGTTTGATTGGATTTCAATAAAAAAAATTGCGATGATATGTAATATCATACATTTTTCAATAATCATTCCATTTTTTTTTCATTGCATGTATTATATTTGACGGTGTAGACCTTCCTATTTTCGGAATTTCTTGCAGAAATATATCAATGCAGACATATTACTTGAAGCAAAATTCTTGGCTAGAAAAATACTGCGTAAGATTTAGCGTAGCTTTCTTAGATATTGAGCTACACTTAATTTTGCAAAAATACTGCAATGGCCTTTTTTACCCCCCACTCTATCTTACACTGAATATCAGAAAATAAAGTTTTTATAAGAGTCTAGTTTTCAGACACTTCGTCTATGTTTCGCCATGATTCAGATAGTTCCTATTTTGATAGAAAAAACAGTTTTTCTGTTTAGAATTAGATTCTAGCTTTCTGCAATGTGACGGTAACATTTTCATTGTAACGGAAATAACTATGGTAATATAAAAGAATAAGATATCTCCTGTGACATTTGTGTAATTTATGGTACAATTTAAATGTAGAACAACATTGCAATATATTGTTTTACCCGTTTACACAAAATGGGCGTACTTTTATTCCGGTTAAAAATATTAAAAGTGATATTACGTTAAAATGTAAAAAAGCAATATTCATAAAACGTTCTTTGTCGATTCAAATAAAACGACAATCCGCAACACATTGGATATAAAAAGCGAACAACTAACACTTCCGCCGTCGGTTCCAATTTTCGAAACCGTACATTCCATAGGTTTCATGAAATTTGATTGTTAAAAAACAATCCCACATTATCCCACGTTTCGCGTACCATCATAATCTTTTATATCACATACACGCTTGTTAAGCATTTATCAAATTCTTTTCCTCGCATTAATACACAATTCCCCACAAACTCTAGTCATTACGTAAAGTTGACTCGAATCGATAAATGGCTCGTCTATTCGACCGTTTATTCAAATTATTCGCGGAACTTTTTACAGCCGCGCAACAACGTGACACCATTTTTATTTCCGCGCATCATTCATCGCCACGAAATTATTCTTTTATTAAATGAAAATTGCGAATTTTTCCCCAGACGCGTTTCAGCGGAAGCTCGAAAACTGCATTATCTCTGCGCCTCGGTCGCGGAATTGGCTTCGTGTAACAAAGGATTTAACATCCTTTTTTCGTTCATAAGATCCTATTAGCGGCGCCGCACTCGGCATTCTGCGCGGCCATTGAGAACCGCCGGATATTGTCGCACTTTGCGTCGCGCTTCCGCCTGTCCCGACTGCCGCCTCACGTCCGGCCGAATCCGCGCTCGTCTTAATGAAAAATGAAATTCCTTGACAAACGGCGAGTCAAAATCTAACGACGAACTAGCACGTGGACATTTCAATTTGCCGGCGCAGTCGTCGCAATAACTTAATTGCGCGTCACATTTTATAAGTCGTTAAACTTTCTTGACTGCGCCGATGTTCCGTCTGCAATTTCAGCGTCATATCACCGCGAGAGCGAAAAAACGCCGGCCTCAATTTAGCTCGGGTGTAAGACAGAAGTTTTTCCATCAACATGCCGTGGCAATTTACAAGCAAATGATGATTTAACTGACGCGCTGTAACGTCCGCCGGATTTTTGCTTTCCCATTACGTTTCCTGTTTTCCGCACGTTTATTCGGAAAGAGTATTCGCAATCTATAAAAATGTACCAGCGCTGAAAGAAATCGCGTTAGATAAAAAGATCCGAAAACATGGGTTGAATAGTAAGTGAGATAATGAGTTATGTAGAGTGACTGAATTATTCAGTCAGCGGTACTGAAAAAGTCAGTCAAATTTTATGTTTAACTCAATAATTCAGGTGTATTTACTGAGTTTTTTAGTTATTCGAGAAACAATTGAAACAATCTTAAATATTGATTTGGTGTATGCATTTGCTTTCAAATTACGCTACTATATAGAAGTCAGAAAAGTAACCCAAATTAATTAGGTGTCATTTTAGAGCTCCGATAAATTAACTGCCATATTCAGTTAAAATTGCTGAAGACAAAAACTACTGGTTTCTTCATAATTAACAAGTTATCAGAATGTAACACTTTTTTCTCAATACAGCAACTCAATCGCCTCTATAATTCAATGTTCGCAAGAACAACGTTGCACCGAATTGGCATCAACAACTTGATGACACGAACGTGTCGTAGCTATTCGCCTACAACTCATCTCCGTCTAGTTTACACTCTCGCACGCACTCCGAAATAGCATCTTAGACAGTTGCAGACAAATTTCCATCTTTCTCGCGGAAGACACGCGATTTTCCCAGCGAATAAATTCCAACTGTCTCGACATCTTATTAAATGAGCCAAGTTAACTTGATATTCCGTCGTCGTGTTTGTTGCGATTCTGACTCGCTGCGAAGTGTGTGATAATGACTCTGTGCGGAGCATTTTTGCACTCAACTAACCCCGTGACGACAACGCGCAAAAAGCGCCCGATAAAATGTCGCAATTAACAGGACGACTCCCGATGAATTTCGCGCAGCTATGTATCACGTTTCGAAATCCGCGCGCAATTTCAATAACGCGCCGACAGTCGCTGCCAAAGACGCCCGTAATTTGCGTCGCCATCGCTAATGGCGCGCGAATCGGGAATCTTCGTCGTCAAAGCCGATCTTGACGTCAAAAGAGGGCGTGAAAGTGTCCCGCGGTGGGGGAAAGTTGGTATTGCGGCCTAAGGAAAATCGTACATATTGTAGCATGGAATTATTTTTTTTTAATAATTGCCAATTGGATTTTATTATTTGCGTAGGTGCTTTGAACCGTACTTTTAAATACCAAACAAATCAGTATGTAAATCAAAAACACAGTAAACATTCAAAAAACAATTGATTTTATATATAAAACCATAAAGCCATTATGTATAATAAAAAAAGTGACTTTGAAGAATTATTCATCTACACTGAAAAAGCAAGCCCCTTATTTTAGGAGATTTTGTCCAAAAAGAGAGTAAATGTATCTTATTTCAAGATACAAATTTGCCAAAGAGATAGAATAAACTCTTCAAAAATCGTACTTCAGGCAAAAAAATATAGTTTGAACAAATATTTTCCTCCGTAAAAAGCTGGTCAAAAACAAGACAAATTTTTGCTTATGAATGACATGTCGCTGAAATTTTTACAGGTCGACCGCAGCCCCGCGTAACCTGGTGGCAGCAGAACGCGCTGCTGGACGACAGTTACGAAGTCGTCGCGACGAAACGCGTTCGCAACGTTTTGACGATAGACAAACTGGAGCGCAAACATCTGAAGGCGCAGCTGACTTGCCAGGCGTCGAACAACAATTTAGTCACGCCAATATCCGCCACGGTCTCGCTGGACATGAACCGTGAGCATTACTTTCTTTATTAACCCGCAGATTATTCTCGCAAACAGTGTGTCCGCGCAATTGTTATCAAAAGTCAGGAGCAGAGCCAAATTGGACGCAGTTCCGGCGCGCGTCCAGTTTGCACGTTTTGTTTAAATTATATCCAGATGAATTGAGCGATAAATTCAAATCAACTATTTGAGCATCGCCCGGGATCGGGGGCAGGGGGAAGGGGGGCGAATACAGGCAACCTTCGAAGCGCGTGCTTTTCCGAGCCGGATGAAAATACGAGCGATCGTGCAGAGTTTGCACGAATTTTGCAATATTTTTCTATTGTTTAAGTAGCGGGAGAAGCAAGTAAATATGTTTGTGCGCCGCTGGGTGTAATTCTGTTTTAGTTGGTGCTGTTTAATAACGGAAAGGTCGGGAAAAAGCCGCGCATTAAAAGAAAATTAAGGAATTGATTATACATGGGAAAAGCTTGGCCAAATCCGAGTGACTGCTTACGCGTCGGCCAATATTTGATGGCAATACTCCGCGAGTAAAAATCAATATGTGCAAATTTCCTGCCGGGCGTTTCGTGCGGCGCTTAAAAATCGCCGGGAATTATTCCGCGTGTTGTACGTTTTGTCAAAACGAGGCCGAAAAAGGCCTCTCCGTTCGGCCGGACTACGTCTAATGCGGAAATGGGACGCGCGAGACTGTAATTGGAATTTCAATTAGGCGCGAGTTGAGCGTTTCGTCGCTATGAAGACACGGTGGAATTAACGTAAGCCGTCTTTGAACTATCGGATTGTTTTTTTTTGTTTTTTTTTGCGAAAGAATCGTGGATTTATAAATGTCGCATATATAACATTGTCAACACACATTTTTGCGTATTTTTCGAATATTTGTGTGGACATATGTACAGCATGTTTGGTTGCATATACGAACGCGTCGTATGCGGACATATGTGGTTCTACCCTAGAGAAAAAAATGAATTTTGATTGGTCTGGCCTCCTATACTACTGCGAGATTACATCCAGACTGTTTCCAGACTATTTTCATGCTACAATCAGATTCTATGTAGACTGGATATATCTAGGTCAGGACACGGAATGGCCTATTTGTCCACAATTCTAAATGTTCACAATACTAAATGTCCACAATGTTAAATGTCCGCAATGATAAATGTCCACAATGCTAAATGTCCACAATGTTAAAATTCCGCAATGCTCAATGTCCATAATGCTAAATGTCCACAATGCTAAATTTCCACAATGCTAAATGTCAGCAATGCTAAATTTCCACAATGCTAAATGTCCACAATGTTAAATGTCCGCAATGTTAAATGCCCACAATGTTAAATGTCCCCAATGCTAAATTTCCACAATGCTAAATGTCCACAATGCTAAACGTCCACAATGCAAATTGTCCACAATGATAAATGTCACATTTATCACTCTGGACATTTAGCGTTGTGGATATTTAGCATTGTGTACATTTAGCAGTGTTAACATTAACGTTGTGGATATTTAGCATTGTAGACATTTAGCATTGTTGACATATAGCACTGTGGACATTTCACACTGTGGACATTTCGCACTTTGGACATTCAGCATTGTTGACATTTATCATTGTGGACATTTAGCATTGTAGACATTTAATATTATGGTCAAATCTCAGGTGCAGACATATATTTTTGTGGGCCACCCCTCAGGACACATACCAGACTTTATCCAGACTTTAACCCGACTGTATCCAGACTCTTTTCAGTTTGGATATAATCTGGCATTAATTTTCTTTACTGAGTGCGCGCAAACATTTACTTCCTTCTCCCGCTATTTAAACAATAGAAAAATATTGCAAACTCTGCACGAACGCTCGTATTTTTATCTGCCTCGGAAAAGTGCGCGCTCCGAAGGTTGCACGCATTCTCCCCCCTCTCCCCTATCGCCGATCCCAGGGAATGCTCAAATAGTTGATTTGAATGTATCGTTCAGTTCATCTGAATATAATTTTAAAAACGCGCAAACTGTTTTTGTTCCTTTTTGTGGTAATTAATTCAATGTTTCTCATGGTCATACGGTGCCATATATACTGTCATATAACTAAATTTGTACCTGGACAATTTAAAAAAGAAGTGAGCAGCGCATCACATCATTGCGATGGGAAACTTGTCGCTTATCGATTGGATTTCCAAAAATGGATTGTTTTAATGAAACGAATGGCTGAATGAATATCGGAAAACGCATTTATATGACTGTTAACAAAACGCCCGAAAATGTCGGTCGTTTTTTGTTCATATGTTTATTCGATTAGCTACATTATCCGTATTCGAGCAAAAACTTGTTGAAAAGAACATTCGCCACTTTTTCCTGTTAACTGTATTATTTGATATATTTTGTATTACTCCAACTGAATGTCTTGGATTCACTTTAATGGTCAAGTGGAGATGGGGAAAAGGCGAAATGTACCGTCGAATTAATGAGAAAGTCAAAGCGTGAACTCATTTCTGTTCCTTTTCGTTCCAGTGCGGCCATTATGGGTACGGCTGCAGGGAGAAAACAGGCCGTTCAGCGCGAACACTCCGTACGAAATAACGTGCGAAGTCGTGGGCGCCAGGCCAGAGCCAAAAATCATTTGGACGAAGGGAGGCATCGCCCTTGACAACGTTAAGCAAAAGGTAAGTCCGCGAACAAAATTAAACGATCATCCTGAAAATTGGCTGCAAAAGTAATTTTCGCGTTGCAGCAAAGTGATCGGAATTGCGAATTATATTGCTTCTTCAGTTTTCAGAAAGTCATTGTCCTGGATGATAACGCAACGATCATATTAGGAAGATAAAATTCAGAAAAGAAGTTAACAAATTTCCCATAACCAATAACCATGTTTAATAATAAATAAGACAAAGATAATAATGAATAACAGTTAATTTTTTGTTCTCGAATTAATTGCATATATTACTCATATTTTCACAACATCCAATCAACCTTTTCTAACACTATGCAAATTCATGAAATATAAAAAAATTGTTTAACTAATGTTTTTCACAAACGAATTACTTTTAGCCATTCCTCATTATTGAACAAATATTGCAATTCAACTTTAAATTTTAATAACCATAAACTTCAAAATCATTTTGCAAAATATCAGACAAACTGCAGCAAACCACACACACGTGCTTTTTCATTGCAGCATTTACACGATTTCTAGTTGCACCATTATCCGCATGATTTTGCACTGATGCGTGATTAAATAATTCACCGTTCCATTACAGTAACGTGTCAATGATTTAGAATCGTTAAAATTAAAATACAATTCTCGAACGAAAACGCAAATTCATACGAAAACCAGTTGATCGAACGAAATAATATCGGCCGGCCGATATTATATACAAGGCATCATAAATTATTCGATTCATTTGAAACTACGTTCCAGCCTCGTTATTATCATCACATTCGCGCCCGCGTCGTAGATTAAAGAAGACACACACACAGATATTAAATTTACCCGCCACGGTATTATATAAATCTTACGCCGCGAAGCAGTGTACTTTTTCGCAGCGTTATTAATACTGCGGATAGAAAAGCTTTCACAGGCTTTTCATTAAATTATTGAAGCTGCGGGCTAATAAAATGCGATCTATGCGGAGTACTTCGTCATTTTTCACATTTCATTATCAAATCTGTTGAACACGATTAGACGAAACATTTGTTTTAACTTCAAGTAATCTGTTTTCTCTTGCATAAGAGAGTGGGGAATGTATCGTCTGTCGGAAAGTACGTTTTTGTAAATTAAAATGGGAAATGATGATTATTTAAAATACATTTTTTAACGCGTACTAATACACACTGGTTCGTGCCAATTATTCAGGGGTTGAATAAATGTCTAACTTTATTAGTATAATCGACGCTGGGATAATTTAAAATATCAAACATCGTACTGTTTCACTGCATAACCATATAATATTACCATAATTACGAATTGCGTTTGCTGTTTCCAGTTCGTCGGAACTCGTTTAGCGAAATATTATGTTTTAATATTGAACCCATGCGTAAAATAGCGAACGCTATTGGCTTCAACTAAAAATGCCTGTGTGTGAATAATTAATTATGTCTGATTTATTAGTTTACGGAAAAGCACCTAATAACAAGGCAACGCTCAACTCATACGAAACGAATACAATTGATAGTTCGTTACATCAAAATCATTGTTAATGATAAAATAATGGAAACTTTGGTTATAATAAAATATTTATAATCGACGTTGGCAAGAATCAGTCCATGGATGAGTGACTGAATATGAAAGTCAGTTTAACATAATTATAATGAAATAACTAGTCTATCCATGAAGTAAAAATAAATCTGGATTCGGTCTGGCTACCAGACTATTGCCAGACAACATCCAGACTATTTCCAGACTAAACAATATTGTCGCAAAGAAAATTATTTAATATATTTAAACAAAATCTTATGTCTTTGCAATTAAATGCCATACTTTATAGAAAATTATTCCCATACAGTACAGCTAATTCTTCACTGAAAAAGTTGTATCAGACAATCCCTTGTCTAATCCAGTTTTCGTCAATTTCAGACAATGCATTGTCTGATTAAGACAAAATCTGTCTGATTTAGGCAATGTCGCTTCTTTATTTTTTTTCAATGTTCTATACTCTGAATAAGTATAATATCAACTAGCTATAGAATTACATCTTCCTCAGCCAGAAATGCTTTCAAACATTACAAGACATATTTCTCGATATACAGTACACCTTTCAAGGAACACAATGTTTCACAAGCACACAGCTCCGGTAACTCGATTCGTCGAAACCGTAGAGTCGTTTTTGCAAGTGATTTTACTTTCCGTAAACATAAGTCGAACATTAAAACCTGAAATTGTCTAGTCATGTAATGGATCGTCTTTGTTGAACAGAGCCTCCAAGATGGCAACACCACGACGAGTACATTAACTTTCGTGCCTGACGTCGAAGACGCCGGAAAATTTCTTTCCTGCAAAGGAAGCGTCCCTGCAATCCCGAACTCAGAACTGGAGGACGGCTGGAAGCTCGAAATCCACCGTGAGTTTCTTATCTCCGAGTTGTGCCGTGGCAATTTCCGTGCCGCCAAGCTGCAGGAATAAACATCGCGACCGATATATAATTTAAACAACGCGACCAACAAGTTTTTGATGACACAGCCCGCGTTTCCGGGTTAAAAAGCAAATATTTGTTATTGTAATCAAAGAGCAACACGCCGCGCCGCGTAATTCCGTAAACATAAGTTAATATTCCAGGGACTGCATTATTCATGACTTACAGGAGTTTTCAGCGGCGTGCAATAACTCAGACAAAAATCGAGTTACAAATCAAGAAGACGCCGGTATCGCGACCTTCGTTAAAAAATCATTTCAATTTATCAGATTGCCTTTTTCCATCTCTCGGATTACATCAAACCGCATTTGTCCGCCGCGTTCCAATGTTATTCCGATTCATTTCACCTCTGCCATAAACGCACCCCGAAACTATTCAATTACGCCGCGCGCAAAATATTTTCCGCGATTGTTTATGGTCCTATTTTTTTCTATTTCCCATTTTTCGTCTATTTGTCTTTTTCGGCAACATACACCCCCGATAACTGGAACTCACTCCATCCGGATAATTTCGTTATGGGTCTATTAATTTAAGCATGGATTCATCGAAAAATATGTACCAAAATGGGGCATTAATGTTTGTTTTGCGCCATTCGCGATATGACCCGTTAATAACGAATTTCTTGGTTTTATCGCAGACGCTCCGGTGGCTACATTGGAACTTGGGAGCAATTTAAATTCGAGCGCAATTCGCGAAGGCATGGACGTTTACTTCGAGTGCAATATCAAGTCTAATCCGTGGGTCCTGAAAGTCTCTTGGAAGCACAACGTGAGTTTTGCATAATGCCACTACAACGTAAACATAATAGTTATGCGTTTGTTCGCAACAATATCAAACGAAATTACGTGGAATTGGATCATTTTTCAAATTCCGCGCGTTTCATTTCGCGCACCTCGTGATTCCGCACCTTGTTGCGCGAACAAGGGCGAAACTCGTTGTGAAGGCGAAAACGGGGAGAACGCGACTTCGCGGCTCACCCACGGATTAAAACGCCTTCAAAGGTCGCGTTTTCGTGACTTTTCCATTAAGCGGCATTAAAAATTCATCGACTTTCGAAGCATCCGACTCTCCAAGTTGCCCTCAAAGAGGACATCACGGGACGTTCTGATACGGCACTGTAAATGTATTTGTTATTAAGATGGGACTATCACGGCTATCTTGTTATGATCAAACGTTTGTTTTTGGAAATTCGAAAATTCGAAAATGTGTTCGAAATATTGTTAAACTGATAAGTAGTTAAATGTAGTCTTACTTGACGACCTTCGCAGCCAATGAGCTGTCGACTTTCCTCTGTATCTGAAATAATTTTAATAATTACTCATTATAACGAGAGACATTTTTGTAACCGTTTCTAATTTCGTGTAAGCGTTTCTAGAAAAATGTGATAACATGAATTTTTCTTTCGTTACTAAAGTTGTTGTAACTGTTACCAAAAATTTTGGATAAACCATTTCGGAGTTTTGATAGGAAATATTTAATAGTTACAAATATATATTTCTTGTATTTAGCACTTAATGATTCACTAGATATATATCTCTCTACACATTTGTTGCATTAAAATAATCATTCTTTTTCCGTGAAAAAGATGCCTCATTTTTTAACTTAAAAAGAACAACTTGATATTATATTCCTTTTCACTGAAAAAGAATGTGGAATTCATTCGAAAAGCTAAATTTTAAAATTACTTTCTTTTTTAACCAAAGCAAAATCTTTTTACGAAGTAGTTCAGAGAAATTTTGCTATCATTTAAAAGGATGCTATTCCGATCAAAAAGACATTTTTAAGATTTCATTAAAATATCTAGGTTTTAGAAAAAAATTCAAAATATCTTTGTTTCTAGATAGATTTGCTTCACGATAGTCCCACCTTAAGAAAATATAAAAGTAAGATCATTAGGTGTACATTTGTCAAATGCTCGGAATTCTCATTTTTACACAAAAATCGTCAAAACTATATAAAATCAATGTGCACATACGTTGCATAATTCACTATCACAATTCCCTTAATTATATATTACCAAATCAACTTCTGCTAATTTGCGGGCATAAAACTTGTTTACTCCCCCAGCAATGCAAAGCTGGCACTATCAGTCCAAGACGAATATATTCAATATTTGCTTGCCGTTAAGTTCGCGTGCAAACGAAAATTGTTGGAAACAATAGGCGGACGGAAAAATGTGCGTTGGCTCGCAGTTTTTGTATGGCTTTGTAAATAAAGTAGTGACAGCGGCAGCAACCTTGAAACTGCAGCGAACGTTTTAATTTTACGAGTGAGTCTCGATATTTTTCCCCAAATGCACATTTTACAAGGGAAAAAAGTTTGCCTCGCCATTACCGGAACAGCGCAATCCTTTTTCCGTCCGAAAAATGCCCTCAGCTCAAAATGCTACAAATCATCGCGGCGAACGTTTTTGCAGGGCATGCCACTTTACCATAACGCCACAGCTGGCACGATAGTGAGCAATCAGAGCCTGGTATTGCAGAGCGTAACCCGAAACAGGGCCGGGATTTACACATGCATCGGCCGGAATAAAGAGGGCGAGGGAGAGAGCAACCAACTCAAGTTGGATATCAAATGTAAGTTAACAAACGGAGATTCAATTTACATCCGCAATCACGGTGCGCCATCTTTTCGCGTCTTCGCGTCCGCCACGACAAAAGCGGCTTTCCAGATATAGCGGTAGTCATACTCTCCGGCTTTTCAGTTTCAATTGCGCATTCGATGCCTTGTTCGACATCAAGACGAGGCGTTTTCGAGATCCGGATTCAACAGTTTTCAGGCTGAATGAAGGTGGAAGAAGTTTGGAAATATTATTGCACGTTTATTGCAAAAACGAGGCGAAAATTACAAATTCACTTAAAAAATTAAGTGTTGAGTTAAAAATTGATTGGGTAACAGCAAATTTCCTTGCAGTAATTTTCCAAAAGTTTTCTTTCCATTGAAACAAAACCACAAACAGTTTCAGTGTCGAAATTATTTTACTTTAGCAGAAAAAAAGTCGTTTTTATGTGAAAAATTCTGTTGCATTGAATTAATAATATGTACTACCGTCTTAATGCAATTCTTTTTACCTCAGTCATAACTCCCCCAAAAGGATTTGCCCTTTTTTTCAAACGGAAAACTGTTAACATTGCTGTGTTTATTTCTCTGAAACAAAATGTTTCAATGACCTTGAACTGTAAAATTCAAGATCGTTGAGTATTTATGAACTTTCGACAAATTTATGTTAATTGTGCTATGCATTTATATTTTACCAGTAAAAGCCCGTAATAAAACGGAGAATTTATTAATAAGTCTTTTGAAAATGTATTTTTCAAACTACATTGGAGCTAATCTAATTATGAATGTAATATTATAACACTTCCTCGTGATATCAAATTTGCGTTTGGTAAATGAAAATTAATACTGTTTCTGAACTTTGATTTAAGGCGTTAAAATTGAATTCAAAATCAAACGAAAGCAGTTAACTTAATGTCGCGGACGAACGAAAGGAAAATTGTTAAATATTTATTATTTAATTGAAAAGAAAAATTCAAAAAAGTTCGAGCTCGTTGCGACAGAACATTTACGATTAAGAAATGTTGTAAATATAATCAATAATCAAAATTGTAAATATAATCAACAATAATAAAAGTGAGTTAAATATGAATGACCGATAAACAAAATACCTTACCTTGGTTAAGGCAAAAATTATCCTAAACTAAGATCAAACTCTCTGTTAACATTTTTAGTTACATTTAAATGTTATAGAAAATCAATAAATTATGTATTGAGTTTTTTCTGTAGCATTCCGGTGAATTAACAGAAAAATCCAATGAACAAGATATCGAACATATTAAATATATAAAATGTAGATTATTTTGCACGAATATTGTTATCAAATAGTAAACTGCAGTTTTTTCAATGTCAATGAAATATTTAGGTCTCATACTTATTACATATTTTTCATAAACATGATACGATTTTTTACTATAAAGCATTGAAATTTTCCTTGCGCATACTGTATCAGCGTATAACATTAAATCTACCAAATAATACGTACTTTAAATCATTCTTTAGTTGTAAGATTTAGGTGACTTTCTACCTTAAATCATTTCACTTTTGACAAAAAATGTGACTGCAATATTTCATTTCACCTACAAGCGTTCTCACAATTTCTTCTAACTACTTTTCTACCTCAAATTCTAACATTTTTTTCTATTTCACTTTATCCAAACTATTATTTCACACATTCACATTTACAGCCATCGTAAACAGTGTAACCTTTGATCTTCAAACAAATTCCAACATCTTCATCAAGCTCAACTTCAAAAATTTATCTATCATCGCAATCTCTGGAACAATTTACTCGATCCATTACAAACCGGTCCAAACAACTACCAGCCCGAAGTAAAACACTTTTCAACGGTTCAACACTCGTCAAAAATCATCGTAAAAATGACAGTTCCAAATGTGTCTAGGTGCAACCAATAGCTGAAGATGCATAACGGAAATTGTTTTTCTTATTTCCCAAAATGTCAATCACGTGATTAATGTCCCTTTTATACTGAAAGGGGCAGAAAATCTGAAGCTCGGAAAGGGTTAAATCGGTTTTAAATGTGCGCTGCACTTCGGGCCGGAAAACGAAAATTAATGAACGGCTAACGGGCTTTGGGATAAGTCGCGTCGCGTTAAACTGCGATTAGATGGTTCGCGTTTGCTCATTCGTCTCTGTTTTGGCAGTCGCGCCTGTTTGTCGGCAAGACCAAACGAAGGTGTTCGGGGTCGGGCGGCAGGAGACGGCGCACATTCCGTGCGAACTGGACGCGAATCCGACGGACGTCTCGTTCATCTGGAAATTCAACAACACCATGGAGGTCGTTGATATCGCGCAGGGACAAGTGCAGAGCAATCAGACCCGTTCGGTCGCGTCTTACACTCCGACCACGGAGCTGGATTACGGCACCCTCCTGTGCTGGGGAAGCAACGACCAAGGCGCGCAAATCGAACCGTGTGTTTTCCACATTGTTCCTGCAGGTGAGCGCACACATACACGGGAAAAATAAAAATAAAAATAAACAATTGTATTTCAAAACACATCAGTCCTGGATTTTAAAAGAGCTGTATTTTTTAGATACACTGAGGAAAGAAAATGGTAAACATTAATACTGTCCTGACAGAAATTTCTTTGGATTTGACAAAATGCATTTTGCTTTCATTACAAAATCCCTTCATTACAAAAAAAAAACTTTAGTAATGAAGGGAAAACTCATTTTGTCACATTCTTCTAGTAACGGTTACACGAAATTCTAGAAACTGTTACAACAATTTCTCGCAGTGTGAAATGGAACCTCATAATTCACGGAATATGTTTCCAAACTGCATTTCACCCGACAGATTCCCTAAAATACACAGTATTAAATAAGTTTTAATATTAAGTGTTTTAAATATGAATTTCAGTTTTGCAAAATTCGTAATGGGACTTAAGTATGTGTTTTTAGAAATATAAAATACATTACGCTTACAAAATACATTTTTTGTTCTGTTTTAAAACACATCTTGTAGAACACATAGAAGTTAAAACACCATACGGTACAAAACGTTTCTCCTGCTTTGTCTTTTATTTTAAAACGTTTAAAACACCTTGAAACCGTCAGTTTTTGCCGTGTATCCCATTTTCTCCTACACCACGACACAACGAACAAGACATTTTCATAAATTGCCGTGCGACTAAATAAAGGTCTGCTTGATGGAAAACATGAGTTATGATTATTCAATTTGAATTGGGAAAAAACGAGTTGATTATGCGAAATAAGCGAAAAAATAATAACTGGTTAGATGAAGTCTTTTGGTTTCATGCTTCGGGAGATTTTCGTCTAATTTTCCATATAATTTCACTGTAGCTGGTAATGTTCACACTATCACTTGAATAGGAAGCAATAAATGGCATTGTGTGAAGAAGTTAAGACCCTGTCAGAAAATCAAAGTTGTATACGTCTAATATATGTATAATATACATATATTCTATATATAGTCTATTTATCATGAAAGGAATCCTTTTATTATGTAAAGATTTTCCGCTTAAATTTTGTATAAAAGGAAGTTCTTTCATAATAAAAGGAATCGTTTTAATGCAAAATGTTTTAATGGAACCTATTCAGTTTAAAATCCTTTCAACATAAAATTAAATTGTATATTAAGATACAATTTAATAAGAAGAGATTTTTTAAGAGTGATATATGTATTAATATACATCTTGTTCTATCGGGGGAGCTGATTTTGCGAAATTTATATGAGTGTTAGTTACCAAAGATTTTGCTGTTTTGCAAGTTAGGAAACACTAGTTTCAATTTTTTAATCAACATAAAATGACTTGTACAAAGTATGAACTTCAAGTGTAAAATAAAGTTTACATAAAGTCTTTAATTTTTTTACTTATTTTACTTTTATTTTTACTAGTATATCCCTGGATTCAATACTTTTTTATAAAATCGAAATGTCCATCAAAGTGAAAAATAGAAAAGTTTAACTAATAAAGTCGACGGGTTATATTTTTGAATGGTAAATAAAACTGTTCTCGTTTTATTACGTTTATTTAGTCTACGCTCTTCTTTTTCTTTATACATTTTGGATAGATTGACCAACCACTCTTTTGTTTCCCATCAAATTTCGTTAGATTTTTTTTACAGTCACAGATGCTATTAAATTTATTTTTAGATATTATTTTGGGATAAAATAGAATGTGAAAGGAACCTGTGCATAGCGAGATATTTTTTTCATTTCGTTCGAAAAATCCCGAGGCAGTCAACACTATTTCCCTATCAACGCAAGTGCGAATACAGAATAGGCAGCTTCAAAAGAAATCGTCTACTTGTTTTGTATTTTGTTCGTTAGGCGACAAATGTTTTCACTTCGAGCAACATTTCCTGCGCCAGATTAGCTATCAACTTTTCATTCCGCGCGCAAAAACAAAGAACAAACCAGAACCTGGGTCACGCGCTTAAAAGCTCAATAGAGAATATCTTAGCCATTTCGAAACAGCCTCTTTTAGTTAATTACTTCACGTTTTAATTAACCGCGATAAACGACATAAAACACTTGCCTTTGGTTTGTAGTTCAACGTGAATACGTCGTTTGTTTTTTAAATTTTTTCGTCATTTAACATTATTAAACGAAGTTAATTTCCAAATAGCGCTTTAAACGTGCTGCTTTTTCTTCGTTGAGTTAACCAGACGTCCTCATCTTCTACGTGCTGATCGGAAAACGGACATTGCAACGAAACTGGACATGAATTGATTTCAATGTTCTTCTGAAGTTGGCAAGCAAATTGATAGTTACAAATAACTGTTTGAAAGTTTATTAAAATGTATTCTGTTTTTTAAGTGTATTGAATCATAACCTAGTTATTGTATTGAAATAAGTCTCACAATCTGATCACTGCCTAGAAATAACTCAAGTGACAATCGCAATCCTAATTAATTCTGTCCACGAGAGTTTCGTAATTATGTTCAGTAAATACTGTTTGCAAGTGTTCCTCTTCGCATGTAAAAAATGGCTGGAATCACTGCCTCTTAATAATAGCTACCGTAAAACGAGGTGAATTTGATCAACAGGGTCACTTTCGACATTTCTGTCATGATTTATATTCCTGTCGATTTATATTCCTTTTTCGACATTCGAATTATCAAATTTTTCGTAATTCGACATTTCAAATTTAACTTCCAAATCATACAGTCAGAACTGCCAATATATGCAAATAAATAAATCTTGTTCACATGATTATATTTTTTTACTTATCGATAATTATAGAAATTGAACAAATTTTTAATTTTAAATAATTCGAAGTTGCCTTTGATGTCCTTTTCACGAACTTATATTCGAACTTATATTCGAACTTAATATTCGAATACATCTAATTTCGGATTATTAAAAATGAAAAGACTCCAAACTCATCTCGTTCGACGGTATGGCATTGAGTACCACGGAAATTTTCGCGAGAAGGGACGTTCGCAAAGGGTGATCCGAGAGGCCACGAGATCTTAGGGTTAGAGGCCGTACGAAAAAACTAGATACACACACAAGAGCGAGGGAGAGGAGATATGCCCAGGAGTAGAGACACAATTAACGAAAACAAAGTCCCGAAACACGATCCTTCCGAGGGTGAAACAAAACAGCACACGGCGGGAACAAAACGAACAAAAATTGTATCGCGGCGTTATTGTGCCCAGGACGCCCCGACACGCCGCACAATTGCACTGTCTTCAACGAAACCACGGATTCGCTGCACGTGGAGTGCTTGGAGAGCTTCAACGGCGGCTTGCCGCAAAGGTTTACGGTGGAAGTGGTAACCGAGACGAGCACGAGCAGTTTAAGGGCCGGCTCGCTGATTTATAATCAAACCAATAATAAGACGCCGTCGTTCCTGATCGGAGACCTCCTGCCTGGCACGACCTATCAAATATCCGTGTTCTCGAGCAATTCCAAGGGACAGAGCGAGAAGGTCCGCGTTCGCGCGACCACCTTAAACTTGCCCGAAAGACGCACCGGTAAGTGCTTCAAGCAAACCAACCAAATCAAAAGCCACCTATCACCACTAATTAGCCGCTGACATCGAGTTCCGCGAGGAAATTCCGATTCTGTTATAGCTCTGTATGTGATAGTCTCGTGCATTTTTCATAGAGGTGAACCCTAGTGGAAAATGGCTGGATCATAATCGCGAACCAGCTTGATGCTAAGTTGATGCCATGTTTTTGCCATCTTCTTGTCACCTTGTTGCCATCTTGTTGCATAAGTCTTAGTTTGGGAACAAGATGGCAACGATATGAATATGTTAAGAGTCTGAATCATAATCGCAAACCTGTTGCCATACTGATGCCATATGTTTGCCATCTTCTTGTCTAACTCTTAGCTTGGGCACAGGATGGCAAAGATCATGTCCAAGATCCAGTCTTTCAGTTTTCCACTCGGAGAGAGAACCTTGTTATAATTATGGTCTATATTATCGATGTTAAGAAAAATTGTGAGGAGTTATATTTATAAAATGAGGGAATAGAGCAATGTCACATACGAAAAGCATATGCGCAGAATGAATTTCCCGCGGAATGTTTGGCGTTTAATTTTATTCGAGCACTGTTTCGCTACGCCGCACGGCCTTGCATCTTTAGAACGTTTCTTTGGTCACACGGTTCAGCGTTGCCAGACACTCAGCTCACCTTAAACAGCACATTGCCAAATCGTCGTTGTTTATAGCCACTGACTGAACAAGACTTGTTTTCCGCGCCCCGGCTGCTCTTTCGTTTTATCTACGGGTTTCTTTTCCCCCTCCCCTCGTTATTTTCGTCCAAGATGCTTCCCAAGAGATAATTTCCAATTTATTTTTTGTCCCGGTGAACAATAAATTCCGAAAGCTTATCACTTGGAAGCGATCTTAAATTCGTTGATTTGATCAGCCGAGTTGCCACGGATCCAATTATAATAACACATTTGTAACCGAAAACAGATCACGGACAAATCATTTTGATTCGATTACGAAATTGTGCACTTTTGTTTCGTTTCTGTCTCTCTTTCTCTCTGTCTGTTTGCCTGTACGTCTGTCTTGGTTTATGGTTTGATTCTGTGCAACTTAGTCTCTGTTTTTCGTTCAGCCATATTACATGTCGATCTCGATCGGTGTTTCCTGATGAGCAAACATTATCAGCTCGAATCAAAAAGACTCCCTGAGGCGTGATACACAATGCCCTCGGATAATCTTGAATATTTATTGAAAAATAGAAAGCCGCAGGGAGCAGTGAGCGCCTTCAGTGAGTCAACTTTGTACGATTATTTGCCGATATTACAGTCACATTTTTGACGAGCGACCACCTACACTCAATCCTCCCCTTTTTTTCTTATTTGTCATCTTATTTTGAATGTGTTTGGAGAACCCAGTTGGCATGAACGATTCATCTTTCAAAGCAGTTCTTACGTTTTCTCCATTTTTTTTCAGTCAAGGAAGTCGATGTTGGAAATTTAATGGCATTTAGCTATTTTGCAGACGAGAGACTTTCGTTCACAGGAACGTTACCTTGACACGATTTTAATGTATTTATCGTATTCTTCTTTTATTCACACTAAATGAAATTGGGACGCAGGAAAAACGTTACCCGGAAGACAAAAGTCAATAATAGCCCATCGCTGATTGTCTCCGAGTGACAACGGTACAAATTAGTAAAAATCTCCACATTTGCTCGCGTTTTATTACTTCGCTAGAACTTACGGATATCCGGCTCAACGTAATCCTTTTTAACAGCTCATTCTCCTCGGGATGAAAGAAAAACAATTTCCTGGGAGAAAATTTAAAAAAACTGATAAGCCGCACTCGAAGATACTTCGCAGATAAAGCTTTAATCTTTTTTATTACTTCTAATTATTTTTTTCATCCTCGTACGATAATATTGTTAAATCTTAGTTGCGCAATACAGTTATAAATTAGGTTTAAGTTACTGCTAAAATAACATTCTCATCCAACATTTTCATGTCGCCAAAAGGGACTTTACTAATTTGTATTAAAAAAGTTTTAGTAGTGATTATTCAATTACGAACATGAGATAACTAATAACTTTATATTATATCACGTTCAATGTGGAAAAATATACGATAGAAGTAGAAGCGGATTATACTATTATTATTAATCTTTTTTTTTCACATTCAAATATTGTTCCTTCTTCAGGGCAGACTTAAGGTTACAAGTCACAATTAGCGTGGCAAGTACACCTAACTATTTTCGACGTCGTTGATATTAGAAATACATATTGCTGTTAGAATCGTCTGCATAATTAATAAAGTTTCCCGTGACGCGTGAGTGCAACGGAATAACTTAAGTGTCCAATCGTATTAGCGTTACGTCGTGTATTTGCGTCAGCAATATTAAACGACTGCTAACAAACATAGTTATACTGCACCCGACGACTTCCCTGTTTTTTTCTTCTTCTTTCGCAGTTGTCTCCTCTTTTTGCAAACTTTTTCTTTTCCAATTTATGTAAGGTTAATCGTATCTGAAGTAATGCTCCCTTGAGATAGCATTCTCATAACTTATAAATCACATTCAAGAACTTTCGCTGAAAAGTGAAGTGTTTGTCATGTGGACATTATTGTATTTCATATAAATTAGAAAAAAAAATTCTTATCGCGCAAAAAAGAGGTAAATCGGAATAATTGGAAAAAGATAACAACGATAGCAAATGGACTTTTTTATGACTAGTCCGCATCGTCGATACTCGAACTCGTTCTCGCGCAGAAAAAAGTGTAGATTACGAAAGATAAAGGAATTATTTGCACCCGCGCTCGATATTAATTTTTTATTGACTTGAGAGTACTCCGTAAAACGTTATATAAAGGGGACCTGCAAACGAATACACTGAAAACCTTTATTCCCGACCGACGATAACGTTTTACTTTAACACCTGCAGTCGATAGACATCCATCATTTCAAAATCGACGAAATCGCTACAAAGTAACGAATACGAATTCACATCTCATTGCCCAAACATTACAATACTCAAATACCCGCGCAAAATCTAGTTTTCGAATACCAGTATTCTTCGAATTCGCAACATTCACTAATCTCTAATTTAATTTAATTTTCCGCCGAAATTCGTCGATTTTCGTTTGCGGGTCCTTAAACATTAACGTGTGTTCGCTGAAACTGCCGCTCTCAATAATCGAAAATGCCGCCAATGCGTAATCCAGGAAAAAAGTTGGAGCAGTCTTTGAGCTGCGAGTGAGCGGAGCGCGCGACTTTTTTCCTCGACATCGACAAAAGCCCTTAAGGTCCGCGACGAATGAGCCGTAACGATCGGGCGCGATACAAATCCGCAAAAACAGCATAACAGAAAACTAGACACAAAGCTCCCGATGATACAGCAGGTGACAAGCTGAACCGTCCGCCGTCGCCGGAGAACTGCACGATATTGGAGGAAAGTCGTACGAGCGTGAAGGTGAGCTGTGCCGAGAGCGATTACGTGGACGCTAAGAGCGCCACCTACGTCCTGCAAGTGTTCGACGCGGAAACGCGGCGGCTTTTGGCGACGGCCACGAGCCTGACGCCGAGCGTGCTGGAGGTGACGGATTTGCCCTCCGAGCGAAGCCAATCCGGCTTAGTGCTGTCGCTGAGAGTCATGACGGCGGACGCCACTAGCGACGCCACGGTTCTGCACAGCCACCATTACGCCCAAGAGGGAAAGACACTGGAGCACCAGCGATTTCCAGGTAGGAGACAAACGGGGTCCGAGCCCGCTGAAGCGCCAAAAAGGAAGCTGGTCCCGCTAGACAATAGACCCAGGCTCGATCCATTACGACCCATTGACCCCACCCCCTCCATCAATTGCATGTTCAATCTCGTTCTCCATAGTGGAGTTAAAAATCTGGCATCAGAAAAGTTTTTTATCAAGCTGCACAAAAAATGAACCTTTGCGTGCCTGTATCGGGCGTAAAGTGGTTATTTTCCACCCTTGGGCACAAAAGGACCGGGTGGAAAGAGATTTTGGGCCCGGGTCACTTTTCCGCCCGTTTTTTTTTTCATTTGAGGGCGGAAAATGATCAACTTCGCTCCCTCCATGTAGACACTCTGAAAGTTAATTTTGGATGCAGATAAGACAAAAAATAGCTTTAACACCATGGACGAACAAATCTACTTTGCGTCCTTGGTACTAAATGTGCTATTGGTTGCTTCGACTAAAGTATTTGGTTAGCATAGCATTACTATTATGTTCGGTTAAAAGAACCTTTTTTGGTTCGTTTAACGAAATATTTGGTTGATTTTACTAAATATTTAGTTAATTTGCCTC
Organism: Ceratoteleas bidentatus; assembly: GCA_022817645.1. Classification (NCBI taxonomy): domain Eukaryota; kingdom Metazoa; phylum Arthropoda; class Insecta; order Hymenoptera; family Scelionidae; genus Ceratoteleas; species Ceratoteleas bidentatus. The sequence continues at coordinate 28,552 of JABFPB010000385.1, forward strand.
CAAAAAAGTATGGCATAGTACGGTATCCGTATGGCCACAGAATTGCAAGAGTCTGGATTATAATAGAGCCATACTGTGCCGTACTGATGCTGGATCAGTATGGCTGGATCAGCTGGATCAGTAATGCAGTTTTGTCAGTGATCTTCCCAGTAAATGATCTTTTCTAATTCCATATTACATTGAAAAGTTTTTATAGTATTGTACTGTGTGAATTCTTTTCAGAACACCGATAATCCAAAAAAGTTTTTAATATTAGAGATTAAGCCCCTATTTAATATTAGAGATTAAGCTACCTTAAAGTTGTGTATTTTTAATATGGGGATAACCTCGAAAATCGAGAATAACAAGTTAAAAACATGTCGAACATTCAAAGTCATTTTAAACTAAGGGAGTTCGTCAAAGAATTCACATGCATGGTACAAAATTGTATAATAAGTTTTCCGATGTATTACGGAATATAAATAATGCAAAAAAAATCACATTCGGTAGGTTATCTGACTCTTTCTTAGTAAAAATTGTTATTATGCTGAGATCAGGGTCTCATCAGGATGCCACATTACCTGATCAGAATATCCTCATCAGTCTCATATTGTGCCGACAAAAATTTAATGACTGAGACGAGAATTGAACCGCCGATTCTCAGTTTGTAATCTGTCTTGTCCCCGAGCTATTGAAACATTATATGTATGAGTGAATGTAATATGAATATCATATTACCATGTTATTATGTGGCTTGCCTTATCATTTTAGCCTCATCCAATGATATGGCATTTTAACCAAAATCTGATAAGGCCATGATCAGGTTGCCATATCATAACCACATAAAAATTACCTGGTTAGGACCTGATAAGTTTTCCTGATGAGGTCCTGATGCGGTATGCCACCGAAGGGGCATGCCACATCAGGGCCATACCAATTCCAACTTACATTCCACTCAATACCTCATTGGAATACGTCATGAGGGTCTAATATGGTTTAGATCAGGATTCTTTTGATCATGTTTGCCACATCAATTCCTGATAAGGCCCACACATTTTCTACTAGGGTTAGTCTGGCAAGAGGATGGTAACAATATGACATTAATATGGCAACAGTCTGGCTCGCGATCATGACCAAGGCTTTCATTTTCTTACGTGGGCTGTTTTTATCATCAGCCAGTTGTTCCTCGATGGTACCAGGCGCTCGAACAGTCAACGATCAGTAAAATGATATTCCTGTCCTGGTGTAAGTTGTGGTACAGGGTGGGAGGGCTCGTGGTTTTGAGGGTGTTGGAAGGGCTAGAGGAATTTCGAACGTTTTTGCGGTGAGAGGTTTGGGGATGTTGAGTGGTAGAGATAGTCACACCTTTTTTTATATCGAGCCGGAAACTGGCAAAAGTGTCGAACATTTTGACCAATAGCTTTTGGCGTTGCAAATTATGTACAAGTTTCGGATAGTTCGCTAATCGTTTGTTTCGAAACATAATAATGCTCTTGAACATTATGTTCAAAATCAAAATAAATTACATTTTCAGTTAAATTTCTTGTACACCAAATAAAAGTCAAATTCAATCCTAATTCAAGCCATAAAAGCAAAGTTTGATTTAAATCATAACGGAACTAAAATGTAATGAAGTATTATTTTCGTGATGCATTCAAATACAGAGAGAAAAAAGTTAGATTAAACATTACCATAGTTTACATGATAACGCTGACGGAAACAACATCAATCTTGAGAACTTCAGTTTCATCTCTATAAAAATCTTAGGAGTACAGAATTTTTTACCATACTTTACGATAACATTTTGAAAACTTCTAAAATGTATTTATAGCATTGCACTTTCTTGGATTCATATCGTTTCCGGCAGCCTTATCAAAAAGTATGGTCATTTTTAATCGATCTTTTTTCCCACGCGCATATTACGAATCTCGAAATCGCCTACTTATTAATTCAAAGAATTAATAAATAAACTTCTTACATTTTTAACCTTTGTACCAACATGATACCTACTCTCTTCCAAATAACAGTATCATTTTAATGGCACATAGACAGTCGTTTCAGTGCTTAAACATAGTCGAGACATTTCAAGTGTAATTAGACCAGGAATATTTTTTCAATCACGTAAAGTAGAACTCGTAAAACTACTCAACTCGAATTAAGTGTCTCCAGACCTCTTCTTCATTACCATTATTTACTGTTATTCTTTTATAATCCGGCCGTTCTAACGAATCAGCGTCAAATTTCGTCGGAGTTTTAATTTAAGAAGAAGCTTTGATTGGGTTCCAATCGCCAAGTCTGATTGTCTTGATTGAGCTGTAACGAGATCAATTTATCGGTCGGGAAATTTGATTTTCATCCGAAGGGATCCGAGTAGGATTTGCCGCGTATATTTACATTGAGCGTTTGCGCTCTCAGAAGTTCGTCCCGAGCCGCGCTCTGAGCGCGAAACTTTAATTAAGATAATTTTTCGGCCGATTTTTGCAGGTAATTAAGCGACGAAAGTTCATATTTAATCAGAGATACAGTAATTAAATAGTATCTGATCCTTGGGGCTTGAAAGGTGTTGATACGTAACGCGAGACCTTACTTCCCTAATTACCAAATAAGCTCAACTTCAAGAACTGATAATGGCGCCCGATATGACTATCGGACGATGATGTTACCATCTCGATAACTCTTGATTAATTGGCTATTACATTAATAGCGCGCGACCGAGTTGTGTCGCGATTTTTGCGATTCGCGGATCGGCGTGCAGTCGTCGAAATTGATTTATATTTCCGCGACTGGCGTGTAATTCACAAGACCGATATTTGTATTCAGTTCCGGGTGAAATTCAATCCGACTGGAGTTAAAACGGTTAACCTAATTATCAACTGATCAAGAACATCAGGCATATTGATTGGAGCTTTATCAAGTTTTCGGATTAATCATTATGCAGCGATAATCGAATAAAAATGAGCTCCAAAGATGGCGCCGGTTTAAGTGCGAACGGTCAAAAGGGATTTGCCGGCGATTCTCGACAGATCGTCGATGCGAAAAAATGCTTGGCTTATTACGCGTCTAGGATTGGGAATTTTCCGAACGTTCGTCCACTGTTAGCGTTGTTTGTCATTTCGCGATGATTGTGGCCGAAAAATGTCCAGGTCGCTGTTTAATGACGCGATTATTCCGAGGCATTTAACGAGCACTGTACGAGTTTCATTTGGCAGTCGGGCATACAGTCAAAGGGATGACAGTCACGCAGTATGAAAGCAGCTTTGATTTTAAAAGACATTAATTATTACATTTAGACGCGTTCGCGGTTCGTGCGACCCACACGTAATTAATAATCTCAATAGTTAATCACGACCGACAACCGAACTGTTTGTTGGAACTACTGCACGTAATTGCGTTCATTATACGCAAATCCATGCCAAGTATAATCGCTGAAAATTATCTGTAAAACAGAATCTGAAAAATTCCAGGAGTATTACACTAAAGTATTTAAGTATTATAGAGTTTGCTAATATTCTATTACTCAAATGCGATTATTAGATTTGATGCATTAACAACAAAAGTAAATAACAATGTAGGTCAAAATGGAGGATAGACCTGTTTTAATGCAGTTTTTGCCGCTTTTTCTAATTCTTAAGCTTAAATCACAGATTTAGCGAAAAAAAATGAAACAAATTATTTATTATTATAATTTTTATTTTTCTACGTGAAATAGTTAAAATAAGTCCTTCTATTCGTCGTAAAACATAAACATCGTCTCGAAAAATCATAAACTTGACAATTTGCCGAGAAAACGGCGCCCAGAAACTGTTTCATTAACGCATCCGCGCATATTCACGGACTATCGATCGCGCGCAAAGCGATACCGCAATTTCGTAACGCCGCGCGTAAAATGAGAAATGAAAATTTTCCGAGCGTCGTATCAGGTCCGGCAATCGGTCCCTCGTTTCCGATCGTGGCTGACCGAACGCCAAGCGCGCCACTGAAAAATTGCGCCGCGTGGCAATCGCGTAATTAGAGCTATCCGGTTTTCATGTCGCACGAAATGGGCTCTTTGCGTTAAGATAATCTGAACGGAATCGCGGCATTATGCTTGACAAATAACGAAGATGTATGACGATATTGACTTTGCCACAGTGCTCGTTCGGCGTAAGCCGAAGCCGTTGGCGGCAAGGTGGACTCGACGCTGCAAACGGGAATGAAAATGCAGATCTATTAGCATTACTTGAGCGCTGTATTTCAAATAATAATTGTGGTATTAATTTCAGTTAGAATAATGTGACATGCACTAATTATTTGATTCAATCCAACACGCGATATGTTTGAGAACAGCGATATGCAGAACTGAAATCGTTTATCGATATTGGGTTTACGTTGTGTGCTGAAAATAAGGGATTAGATTTCAACTCGATACGGCTTCATTTTCGTTTGCAGTTGGTATTGTTTTTTTAGTACAACCAAATTGCTGCGGCTGACTCCGGTTTCATAGAATTCGAAAGTAATCGGACACTGCAAGAATCGTTTGTATATTACAACACTTTTCGACTGACATGAGAAAAGGGAACTGGTATTGAAAAACAGCCCTTTTCGACAATTTTTAATCTTAAAAAAAGAGAAGCGAATTTTTTAGATCTTTTTTTCAATTTAGATTAACGGAAACTAAATACTAAATAAATCGGTTTGATAAAATCTGGTGATTTCATTAATTTGGGTTTTACAACTTTAGTACAGCATAAATAACTTTAAAACATGCGAGATAACTGATTTTCGAGACTACGAGTTCTTCTTGAATCACCATTTTCGATGACGCAGAGTAGAAGATATTCGGGTTTAGTAACGACGCAAAGTAGAAAAGTGAACATCGCGGCACTCGTGTAACATACATGATGTTCATACATTATTCACGCGCTGATAATGGAATATCCTTGGACCGTGTTTTGTCTCGCCCCTAACATGCCAAGACACGAACGTTTTTCGGGACGGGATGCTAGCCCTCGTGTCGGTGGGTCTTGTCGCGGTCGGAAAATACTGAGAGCACGGTCTGTCTCGCGGGAAAAATTATTCATACTGCCGCATCCCATTTCCCCTTGTGCCCCTTGTGCAGACCCATTCCAACTTCATATTTTATATTTTATTAAAAAGATCATCAGCCGAGCACGTTTATGCTCTGAGCCGCATAATCCACGCGAAACTTTTGATATTCGAAGTTATTACAAATTAGCAAACGAAACGAATATTAGAAGTTACCGTTGGTGAAGACGTTAAAAGATTTGAATTGTAACTTTTCATTAGTTTCCCCAAACCTGTCACAACCGATTAATCCTAATTGGACAAAACGTATGACCAAATGACCGTCGATTAATTTCACTTTTGCTGCAGAATGACTAGTTTCTTTCGTCATCCTCGCCCACCCTTAAACCTCCCTCGGTCGTTTTTCACGATCATTTTCGCTAAGGTAGTCTGTCACATTGTCACCTATCGGCTACACTCTAAAAAATATAAGATTAACGATAAGAATACAATCTTCTAATGCAACATAGAAGATTCAGTTGGAGAAACATCATTTTCTTACCCTGAAAATAAATTCTTATTATAATAAGTTATTGTAAAATAAAAATAAAAAAATAATCGGTAAATCGGAAATATTCTTATTGTAAGTCGATTTTATTCTCAAAGAGTAGTTTCAATAGAAATGTGTTCAGCATTCCAGAAAGAAGTGTTTTGTCTTTGTCTCTTGACGTTATAAGAGGGAAACTTGTTGAAGACAATTTTGTTCAATTGACCTCTTTTATAAATAAAGTGTGCAGTTTACAATGAATAGCTTAAAAGATTACGATATCACCGTCGACGAAAATGTATACAAAAGTGTGTACATCAAATGTGGCATCATCACTTCCAATTCCTAACCCATGATAGCCATTCGTAAATCAATCAAATTCAGAATAATTTCTGGCAATAATGTTTAAAACGAAACGTCTTAATAACTAAACTAAATACATATCATTCAAAGTCAATATTTTTAAGTAACAGTACTAACCTAACTTTAGCATGAACTCCACAATTCTACTCCAAGGCGAAATATCCTTGAATCCCCACCAAACACAAACTTCCCCTACATAATATTTCTCTCATCACTGGCGGGCTGTTTCCCGAATCCGATCGGCTACAATAAATAAGCGTAACGTTGTAATTCACGACAGCGGTCCGCAAAATGTATAATCCGTGCGTTTAGCGCCGGTCAGTAACACGCGTCTAAATGCGACGGTGCGCATCGTGCGGATCCAGTCTCGTCCAGCTGCCAGGGGAGATTTGGCATTATCGCCTGTCGGATACAGGTGCGACAGTTATACGCCTTACTACGTCGTGGAAGCTGTTTTCCCGTGCAGCATGCCCCCCCTGCCCCGCCCCTCCATTTAATCTTACGGCAGTCGCAAAACACGCGCGTTTACAACTGCAAATGCACGGAACTGGCCGCCAACACACACACAGACAAAAGTTTGTCACGTGAACGAACGTTAATGACATTGCTTGCGCGCACATGGCTTTGCTTCTCGAGGTTGAACTTATGATTTGCTTGTTACGCTAATTGCATGAATTATCGATCGAGCGGCTGCCATGAATGAGTCCACGCCGTGTTCCACAGTGTCATCGTGCAGCCGAGTTGTTGACTGAACAGATAACCGAGATCAAGCGTCACCGCGGAATGAAATTCCCGTGGCGTTGCCCACTCATTTATTCGTCTATGGCCTGACAAAAAGTCACGAGCCGAAACATTCTGGCGGAATCAGCCAACATATTTGGTTAATACAATCCCACCGAACATTTGGTTAACCCGATCCTTGAGTTTGGCGAAACAAAATTTGCCCGGGTTAGCCGAGCGTTTGATGAGCGGTGTATTGTTCAAATATGTCGGCTTATTTCGTTAAAATGTTGTGAACGCCACTCGAAAGGGCAAATTAGATTAGGCGAGTGAAAATCGAGGGAAAAAGTCGGCGGATGGTCAGCCGTAACTTTGACTCAGTTTCGACGAATTAATATCGAGGGAAAAAGTCGGCGAATGGTCGGCCGTAACTTTGACTCGGTTTCGTCGTTTCAACGGCGGTCATTGTTAATTGACCGGCGCAGGACAACGGCGGCTGCTACGACGGCGCCCACTTTCCGCAAACCTGTTCGCTAGTAAAGTACGACTGCTTCAATAATGTAAGCTATTGATCGCCAATAATCACAGGCAGTGTGGACGCAATTAGAATCAATAATTACAATAGTCGTAGGCTATTAGCTTCTAATAGTGTAGAACTTTGGCGCTGCTAAACAACGGCGGCACTAATTAAACTTGTTCAAACAATTGCATTACGGCGCGCGTTTAAAATTGCCGTAAAACGTACGCCGGCGCGAGAATGCCGCAGTTACAACTATGATCGATTGTCCGGACACGCCTGAAACGCACGCGAATCGTTATCCGAATCGCGACAATTCCAAAACATCGCTGCAAAATTAGGCGGCGATCGAGTTTACAGCGCAGCTCTTTTTTTCGAAACAACCATTATTATTTTTATTATTATTGTTGTTATTGTGGTAGTAATTAGCGTTGTTGTTGTTAGCCGTGTTATTATCCATGCGTTTGAACTCCGTGCTTGCAATTCAATAGCATACTCGGTGTATATGTAGCAGTCGCGAAATTCAATTACAACAATAACCGAATTCCATCAGTGTAATAAATAGATAAAAACGCATATCCGTCGCTAATTTGATTCCGGGGTAATCGCATATATGACGTACTTTTTTCGCGATTTCCAATACAGGGATCACCCGGGTGATTGTGTCGGTTGCGACACAACGACGAGCCATTCGTTAAACAAATATTGTACCATAATAATTTCGCGAGAAAATGCGCACCGCAATTTACAGGCGGTTCTTCGTGAACCCGGGAAAACTGGTCGAAATTTTCGTCTCGAAAAATTGCCTCAACGCTTTTCGGTTCCGAGCGTGGGTCGGTGCTTCGATTATCAATTTGGCCCGGGAAAAATTTAATCTAACAATTCGGCTGTAAATTTTGCAATTTCGAGCAATTAATCGCCGGCTATCTGCATTGCAAATCACGAATCAGAATTTCTAGTTGCGGCTCAAAATACGTAGTTTGAATAGCCGAACTAATCGGTGGTCGTCTAGTCTGAGTGATAAATAAAATTTGTAATCGCGAAAAGGGTGGTTCGGACTCGGCAGCACGGAGAAAAAAGGATGAATTCTTTATTGGAACCAAACAGTTTGGTTTAAATGATTTGGTTGTGTGGATCAACTCTTTCATTTAGATTAAGTAAAGAGTTCGCTACACATTTTGTCATTCTGTCTAGTCAAAGCTTCGAAACAGTTTGGTTAAGTTAAAAATGTAATCTGATGATTTTGCTGTCATTGATAATCAATTTTTTATTCGTCAGTGAAGTGTAATTTCATCATATTAGAATTAATTTCACAACCTCGGATGATAATTTAATATTTTATCTTTTTTCTGTCTATCCCTTTCGCTTTCAGAGTTAACGATGTTTTACATCACTTAGTTTATTTAACGTTATTGATTATCGTAACGTACTTGTTCCGTTAATTAAATATCTTTTCCTTATTTGTTATAATAGAAACGTATTTATTGCAGCAAGGAAGAATTATATCATCTAGTCGTATTTATAAATTATTTGGCCACCAAATTATTTAGCTAAATTAAGAACATAATGTAGCGTAACGTTAAATATAAAATTAGATCCTATATGTTAAGCTCTAATTTAGTTCAAGTAAATAAAGAATTAGAATCTAGTTCACATGTATAAATGAAATGTACAACCAAACACGTTTTGTTGCAAACACCTTGTTAGTTTACCCCTTACCGAAAAATACTACACCGACCTACAAGAATAGCTCTTTGGTAACTTCAAATGAATATCTGTAGTTATTAGAAGGTTAGCGATATGATTATTTGATAATAGAAACTAGACACTACAAAGCTGCTGTGACTATTACAAAAATAATAGTTACTCTAGGTAACAGTACTTACAGCTCCCAGTAGTAAGTATTCTAACATCAATTAATATAATTTACACGTTCACATATCTACGTACCAACTGCTTCCACGGGACAGTTACAAAGGCGATCCTGCCAGGATGGGTAACTTTCTTAATATCTGAAGAGCTGATTCAATTTAAATGGATGGTTAATTTAATCATTAAATTTACCACCATATTTGCAGAGTTGCCAGATTTGGGCTACAAGTAGCCCAATGGGAAAGACATACTTATGTAAACAAACGAATTAGAGCGAGATACATTTATGTTTACTGGCAACACAGATCCCTAATGGACAACCGGTAGTATCACCCGGATAGTGTGGTACTCTCACTCTCATTTATAAACACTAAAACCACGAATACCCCTTGTCACCCCCGGGACGAGTGTACGTAACGTTAGACATTGTTCTCCCATCCCGAGGTAGTACCTCCTTTTCAGAGGTCGGCGCCAATCCCCACTTACTTCGCGAAGGCTAGTAGGTTGTCTACCCCGACCTTCTTAAAAGTTGATTATCTGTTACATATTTAGCAACGTTATCATCGCATCTGAAGATTCAAATGTATTAATCGTTTTGAAAAATTTATCAAATGTATTATTTGAACGTTTTGAAAAATTTATAAACAACACAGATATCATTGATAATACAGTGTATAATATACATATAATATACATATAATAGATATATATTATACATGATTTTCAGACTTTAAATTCGAAAATAATTTAGGGGAAAAGTGTATTACGGCAATGCATTCAACCAATAGACTAAGTTGTTACAGGGAAGTTTCAATTATCTGTCAAACGTTTGGCAACGTTTTCAACACATCTGAAAATTCAATTATATTAATCGCAATAGCCCCCTGAATGTTTTGAAAGATTCATAAATAACATAGATATCATTGATAATCCAACGTATAATATACATATAATATACATATAATAGATGTATATTATACATGGTTTTCAGACTTTAAATTCGAAAGTAATTTAGGGGAATAGTGTATTAAGGCAATGCATTAAATCAACACAAAAAGTCGCTACAGGGATGTTTCAATTGGTTAAACATTTGGCAACGTATTCAACACATCTGAAAATTGAATTATATTAATCGCAATAGCCCCCTGAATGTTTTGAAAGATTCATAAATAACACAGATATCATTGATAATCCAATGTATAATATACATATAATATACATATAATAGATGTATATTATACATAATTTTCAGACTTTAAATTTCAAAGTAATTTAGGGGAATACAACATTTATTAAGGCAATGCATTCAACCAATAGCCCCCTGAATGTTTTGAAAGATTCATAAATAACATAGATATCATTGATAATCCAACGTATAATATACATATAATATACATATAATAGATGTATATTATACATGATTTTCAGACTTTAAATTCCAAAGTACTTTAGGGGAATACAACATTTATTAAGGCAATGCATTCAACCAATAGCCCCCTGAATGTTTTGAAGGATTTATAAATAACACATATCATTGATAATCCAATGTATAATATACATATAATATACATATAATAGATGTATATTATACATGGTTTTCAGACTTTAAATTTGAAAATAATTTAGGGGAAAAGTGTATTACGGCAATGCATTCAACCAATAGACTAAGTTGTTACAGGGAATTGTCAGTTATCTGTCAAACGTTTGGCAACGTTTTCAACACATCTGAAAATTCAATTATATTAATCGCAATAGCCCCCTGAATGTTTTGAAAGATTCATAAATAACACAGATATCATTGATAATCCAATGTATAATATACATATAATATACATATAATAGATGTATATTATACATGGTTTTCAGACTTTAAATTCGAAAGTAATTTAGGGGAATAGTGTATTAAGGCAATGCATTAAATCAACACAACAAGTCGCTACAGGGATGTTTCAATTGGTTAAACATTTGGCAACGTATTCAACACATCTGAAAATTCAATTATATTAATCGAATAGCCCCCTGAATGTTTGGAAGGATTTATAAACAACACAGATATCATTGATAATCCAATGTATAATATACATATAATATACATATAATAGATGTATATTATACATGATTTTCAGACTTTAAATTCGAAAGTAATTTAGGGGAATACAACATTTATTAAGGCAATGCATTCAATCAATAGCCCCCTGAATGTTTTGAAGGAATTATTAACAACACAAATATCATTGATAATACAATGTATAATATATATATAATTATACGTTAAAAGGACGTTTCGATTATGTGTTTCATATTTAGCAACGTTTTCATCGCATCTGAAGATTGAAATGTATTAATTGAAGTAGCCGTCTGAATGTTTGGAAAGATTTATAGATCACACAGATATCAAGTATTCATAATGTATAATATACATATAATATACATATAATAGATGAATATTATACATGGTTTTCATTCTTTTTTAGATTCGAAAATAATTTGTAGCCCCTCAAATGTTTTGGAAAATTTATAAACAACACAAATAATATACATCTTAATTTATAACAATTAAAGGTAATCCTTGATTTTTGTCGCACGGAGAAAGCTTTTCCAATGTTTGATTTATATATAATTGATTTATATTATACATGATTTTCCTATCGCAATTTTATCATTTTAATTTACATTTATCACATTAATGAAATGTTCTTTTATACGGTCTGATGTTTCTTATTCTGACTTCATTTTTTTTATAAACGTCGTTTCAAGGCTTATATATATTTAATTTTCTTTAATATATATAATATATGTTTTAAATCGATGTATATTCGACGGACCTTCAGACCATATTTATATATTTATTATACTTAGATATTAAACTTTTTTTATATATATATTATACATATATGGTCTATCGGGGGGGTGTTCCTTAAAATAGTACATTGTCAGGGTGTCAAGTGGTCGTGAAAAGCGGGAAAAGCGGGAATTGTACGTGAATTTAAAATTGCAGGGAAAATA
>JABFPB010000386.1:0-40509 GCA_022817645.1 Ceratoteleas bidentatus
CTTTTTTTTCTAGTCCATTTCTTCAGGTTCATATCCACCTCCAAAATTCCCTTCCCTCCCCCCTGACACTCATTACCCCCCCCCCCCAAACCCACCCGAACTCCCCAGTAACCCTCTCGAAACCCTGCGATTTCCAGCAAAAAAACTGAAAACGCAATACTGCAAGGGCTGCGACTAATTGTCGCGCGCGACATCACGTACTCTTCGCTCTCCACGGAACGCTCGACGGCGACGAAGTTCCACGGTATGAGGCCCTCCTGCAGCGTCGTCAGGTGCAGCACCTTCCACCAGTCGGGCTCGGAGTCGTCCAGCACCTCCATCCGGTCGCCCTTCATGAAGCTCACATCCGTGCTCTCGCGCGCCGTGTAATTGTAGAGCGCCACGACGATTTTATTGGCCCGCTGCGAATGTGCTGCGAGGACAAAGGGCAAAGGTGATTGTGAAACGGCCGAGCAGACTGAGAGCCGTGCCGACATGCGGAGTCCGACGAAACGAAGGGCTGCGACTACCCGAAAGAGGCGCAAAACGGCGCAAAAAGTGGACGAAAATAACGTAACTGGCGCAAAAAATCAAAGGCGAAATAAAAGGCTAATGAGCGCACAAAGCGCCACCTAGCGGGCGCTTCCGGGTGAAAGAAAGTCGCGGGATTCGTCGTGCGGACTGGCGTGAAATAATATCTAAAGAGAGGAAAAAATCATAATACACACATGCAGAACCATTGACAGGCGAGTTTGATTTATGGGGCGGATGCGCAATCTGTGGCTTACAGGGTGTCGGTCTCGGTCGGATAATGTCCGCTCGCGCCTGAACACCTCTCTGATTCGGATCGGCGGTGTAGCGGTCCAAAGAGCCGCCATTGCTGTGCTTCGAGCTCAAAGCCGCGTCGGCCTTTTTGTAACCTTTGAACAAACAACGGACAAGTTTTGTTGGGGTCTTCGTTGTTTTGGCGTCTGAGGCCAGAAAGAACGGGTTGCGAAGGCGAGTAACTGGAACTTGCGAGTTTGGCTTTGTTTGGGGTTGAAAGGTGAGAGAAGGAGTCAAGCAAATTTGGGATGTATCTGGGTTAGTTGGATTTCTCAGTTTTTGGGTTGAGGTAGGATATGGAATTGGGTTACAAGGTACCAAGATGGGTAACTTTGGTTCCATTATTGTATTTGAATTGGGATCTTTAACATTGAATGCAGAAAAGAGAGTAGCAAAACTGTGGTTTTGGGGAACCATGAGTTAAATCTTTTTCTTCGGATTTTGAGATATTTGCATTTAGTTTTCTAAGTGAAGATTTGTATTTCTGCATAAATCTGCATAAATAAACTATTTTTGCACTAAGATACATTTATTTGAAAATGTATAATATTCAAGGAGTCCCAAAAACCACAGAAATATTGTAAAAAGGTTTTTACAAATATTGTAAAAATTACTGAAGTGGAACTTACAAGGAGATGAATAATTTAACAATTACATCGTAACGTAATAAACACATTCGACATTAATTTCATTTAAACTTGTTGAAACGTGAAATATTAGCAGAGTTTGAATTTTCCGCAATTGTTACTTTACATTTCAGTCATTTGACTTACACTATTTTCATATCAGTTAATCTTTAATATAATAAACATTTTTATCAGCTAATTTATAAATTCAACAAATAAGGAACCCTTTTTATTATCTGTCTCTTCATATTAGCCGTATAAAGATAAAATTATCTTTTTACCAGACTGTTTCATTACATAGAGATTAGCTAAATGCATATTACTTTATCAATAAAGGCATACCCAACTTGGCCATTTTCGGAATTCCTTAATTGCCCCTCATTAATTTAATCAACTTTGATTTCGTAGTCCCTTTTGGGACTATATATAGAGTCAGCTGGGGTTGCTTAGGCATTCTCTAAGTGATACAAACAACACCCATCTAGGACCTCGTGTCATGAGTTCCAAACAATTCCAAAGAGAAAGTGTGACACGCACAAACTCAATTTGAGAATTCCCTGATTGCGGTGACTCTTATTTTAAAAAGTGAAACACTTTCTTTGGAACTGTTCGGGGCATTAATGGTCGGAATGCCACGTTGGGATAAAATAAAATGTTGGACCTTCTCCAACTGTGAAGTTTAAGTTACCATTTGTAAACACACAATATTAACATCGTATTTCCATGGTTACAATATTACCTCCTTCGCGAAGCGAGCATAAATTTATATTCAGATTTCACGCCACATTTACTTTTACAAAATGTCAACTAACACTTCCTTATGGGTCTTTGTCATCTGAGAGACAGATAATTTTCTTCGCAAATAAGTTTCTTCGATTTTTACATTTTTCCTTTCTTTAACTCGATTTTGTGCAAGAAAGTGGCAGTTACTCGAACTTCGGTAATGAAGCAGGATACAAAAGCTGAAGGCAGGCAAATTATGTCGTTACCGATTGGCTGAGGCTCGTGTCGCTTGCTGCAGCACTTGCCCATTTTTCGACAATTCGCTTCTCACTTAGCGCAAACACTTGTTACTCCACGAGCGCTCTGTAATTTTCGTGAAATGTTTCCATTTCGTTAGAACACTGTCGTGCAAACGCTCCCTTCACGGTCTTGACGTTTCTTTCATTGCGACAACGCCGGCTCCAAGTGTCTGCGAACAGAAATAAAAGGCGCGTCAATTAAAATATTATGTTTCTCGGCGTGGACGATCGCCGGGTTTGGAACTTAATTAAATTTAAACGACGGAGAGGGGAGGAGATACCCTAAGAAATGTGCTCTTCATAAAGACAATAGGATTTCGCCAGTTTCAGCGTGATAATTCGTTCGATGAATAGATCTGGGAACGTAATTCTCCGCCCTAAATAGCTATTTAATAATTTCTATAATCTTAAGAATATAAAAATCATTTTCCTGAATTAATGCAATAGTACACTCAAACAAATAACTTAGAAAAATATTTTATGATTTAATTGTAATAATAATTTAATAATAAAAAAGTAATAAAAAAGTGAGAAATGGAATGTATATATATCGATACATTTACGTTGCATTTTTTTCAAACTGAAGAATGCAGAAGATGCAAATGGAAATGCAGGTGCAAAAAAAGAAAAACATTATTTCTAATGATTTTGTTCTGATGTTCAGTGTATAACACTTCATTTGCCAATGTTCTTACACCTGCAGAAAATGTATTCAAACAGAGTTGCGAAAGCCATATTCGTATTTCGCACAGTTTGAAAATTACAAATTTCGTCACTACATCAACGTGACTCTAACAATCCTTGTTGTTACAAAAAAGTAGCTTAATTAGAACTGCAGAAGGAAACGAGTGATTGCCATCCGCGGTCGAAACAAAAGTCGTTACGGGCTTTAAAAGCCGACTTTGCGCGATTCGATTTGCCACTTAATTGATCGGACGGCAAATTGCGCGCCGCTGTCGCGCGTCGCAACAGAATCTACGATTCGCAGTTTCACTTTCGCGGCGGCGCCGGCTAATGGGCGCCGCAGCCCGCGATGCGGCAAATCTTAATATCCCACAATTACGCCGCGTCTCGAGGATAAAAAATCGTTACCTGGAAACCCGGGATCGGAATGCTCAATGACCAGCGACGGCGATTCTCGGGTTTTCCTTCCTATTTTTTACTTTTCATGTTTTGTGCTCATCGCAACACGGAAATGCTTTACGCAACGGTTATTTTTAAGCAACAATTTCTTTGCCGTTACACGCAACAAAAAACACGGATTGTTTAAAATGTGCATTTTACAGGCGATCGTTTTTCTCATTCCCGCGCGCGAAGGAGAACCGCAGTTGGAGATGCTTTTTCGTCCAATAAACCGAAGGCTTCACGCTCTGAAATTGTTTGCTAATGGCTTTGCAATTTTTGTTTCCGAGTGTTTAGGTGGCAGAGAAAGTTTGTAATAAATGGTTATTTAGTGCGTTGTGGAATTAGTTAGTTTTGTTGAAATGGGATTTTCATTTTTATATTTTCTCTGTGTTAGTTTTGTTATTAGGTTGACGTGATTTTAATTGTATTATGTATGGCATGACTGAGCCATACATTAATTCAAATGTAATTGCTTTTGAAAGGAAGATGTTATTTTAATCAACCAGCTTAGAAGTGATTTTTAAGGATCTTGCAAACTGGGATTTGTAGTATAAAATAAACATGTTTTGTATGCCATTCTATAAGTTTGATGTACATTCACGAGGGTGTGTTAAAAAAATGCTTTGATAATATGTCGATCAATATTTATGAATTGAGTAATATAACGTTTGAAATATAATGTTGAATAAAGACGTATTTTGTAATTTCGCTTAATTGTGTAAAGAATATAAAAAAGACGGTGCTATTTTAATTTGAAGCAGTATTACGTTTAAAAGTACCCTTACATGCTATGCGACTATAAATTCAAACTCGGAACTTTTTATCTTAACAATGTTAACTATGAAAATGTACATCAAATAAATTTGAACTAATTAAATGCGGCTCGCAAAATACTGTAAATTGCAGATTTTTATCACTTGTTATTTATTGCTCTTTAATACTAAATACATAGAATTACTAATCTTATTATCTACAAATTATTGTACAAACATTAAATAAATAAGTCATTTGATTTAAGACATACTAAAATCTTTTTCTTAAAATCTTTTTTATGAATAAATAAATATATTTTTATAATATTCTCAAATTGCGATGATTATCTCCCCATCAATTATTTTACTGAAAAACTAAATTTGTTTCTATGACTATTCGTTATTTAATTATTTAAAAAAAATTCTTTCGTAGAATTAGAATAGATTTAAGCTGCTGTTTTTTATGACGAAAATTAATGAAAACTTTTTTAACTGTCGAAAACGCTACTTTATCCAACTCAACATTTTTACTCTCTAAGACAGTTCTATCTAAATCTGACAATTCAAACTACAAATAACCGTTTAATTATCTCAATCTTCTTTTCAATGCAACATAATAAATAAAAAAAACTTCACATGTAACTTGTCTTACAATTTTATTTTTTTCATCATAATCCCACCTCTATATATTTTGTTATTCAGTAAATCCCTCTAACTTTACTTCTTAACCCTCTCATTATTATTACAAATTTTTTTCAATGCAGACAATACCGCAACTTTTGAATGAGGGTGCGACAGGTAAAGTTAGCCGTGCTGAATTGCAGAAAAAGCGGCAAACTGTTAGAACAAAACTGGCTCGGTTTTGACGTTTGAGGGTGCGTTGACAAGCACGCTATAAGGAGGGTGGTGTTTCCATTGAGCCGGCAGAAATCAATAATTTCCAAAATACCGTGCCCACGACGTGCCGCGTGGCGCTCCTAAGTCTATTTCTGGAGGATGCACCAAGGCAGAAGCGGTCGTTTGACAAACCCGTTAATAGACAAAAAGGGGCACCCGGAAAAAAAGCGACGGCGACATCTTGCAAGGCGGACCTACCGGCGAGACTTTTTCGGCCTTTTCCGTGTCAACGTCAACGTCGTTTCACAATCAGCCGGCGCGCATCGACGGATAAACAAAAAGCTTTTTCAAATAAATACTCCGGCATTTTCGATCGCATTAGGCTTAGTTTCGCGTTGTCTCCGGCGCCTTTTGTCGAGGAACGAAATCATTCTTCGGCGTGTCAATCAGTGTGATTAAAGGCATAATCGGATGAGAAAGAAAATCTGATGAGTTTACAAAAAATGTGTGTGCATAGCCAAAGAAAGTTGAGGATAGATGGAGGTTCGATCGCTTTTTTGATTTAAGGAGGTCATGTTTTGGACAGAAAGTTCGGTGGGTTAGAAAATTTGGTCGGCGACTGGCTTTTTTGTCAGTATTGAATTTCGGGATGCTGTGATGAGTGTGGAGTTACTGACGACGAAAAGATTGAAACCCTTATTAGTAAGATGTTAGATAATCGAAGGGAATAGATTAGTCATTTTTCGCTAATTGACAACTTGTTTTGATTTTCGGGTCAAATTTTAGTTGTGATCTTTTCACTATCTGACAATTAAATTGCAGCTTATTCATTATTAAACTAAGTAACGAAGTAAAAGAAAGTTTTAATGCGGTTCAATTCTGATAATTCCCGCAGTCTAATTCTCTGGATGTACCCTGAGAGCAGTAAATGGCGGACTAGTCTTTTAGATTGGTGTGATTACTACCTCGATAGTACGGATTGCTATCTAAATGGCGATAGTCTGTTTAAGTGGTGAAATTACTGCAGTATCGATAGTAAGATTACTATCTTTGTCATCCAAATTCCTCTATGCAACTAAACGAAAAGACAAACCACACAAAATACAATCGTAAAAATAAATTTGATCATTGTGAACAATATTTTTTTCATTTCTTTCGTATATTTCTAAAAATATTTTATTACAATTTTCCTCTTAATTTGTGGAATGTCATGATACAAAGAAAGTAATTTTTCTTCTTTATTCTTGAAAAGTTTAAGTTATAAGAAAGATACATATTTAAAATAAGCACGTGTTTACAGTGCCACCACATGTTTCGGTTAGCCACTGAAATAAAGGATTGTCTAAAATAGGCCATTTTTGTCTTGGAGATAATGAAGGGTAGTAAAATGGAGACAGGAGGAGTGGCTTCGTATGGCAAACAAGGGTGTTGTCAAGCAGAGTAGATGAGGTTGTCTGAACTTCCTAATAGTGTCGAGCATTGACAAAATCGCGTGGTAATTTAAATGAAAAGGACTTGATAACGTGTACTATTAAGGTAGATAATAATAAGCGTCAAAACAGGTCTGAAGAAAAACATTGAATTCTGCCTGAAAACCAGCCGAACTAATATGTATCATCTACGTAATAAGGCTGACTCAATCTTCTTTAATCAATGTTTAATGTCACTTTTAGAAACTGCCGAGTTACATTAGAAGGTCTGCAAGTTTATCATCGTTCCGTATATTTCGATGCAGTTTCGCATGAAACGGAGAGGAATTAATTTAAATACAACTACTTAATTTATAGTTATAAGTACTATATTAAAAACGTAGCATTAAATAAAAGCTGTATATTATTATTATTACTATTATTCTATATGCATATATGTACATTATATATAAAATAAATTGTATTATATAATATATTGGATGTTGCTATATTTTAATGTCAAAACTAGCTAAGTGCTTCATAAATGAAGCATGTATGAAGCCGTAACATTGCTTAGACATTTTATGTATTCTATAACAACGAAGTGTTATGTACTCCTGAAAGTGCCTTAAAATGAAGGATGACACGTTTTCAATTAAAACGTTAAAAAATATTTAAAAAGCGTTTTTATCTGAAAATTGAATGAGACAACAATTTCTTAAATACCCCAAGTTTTGTGAAGTAAAATTTCAAAGATCTTTATACGCACGCGAAACGCGATAATATGTTAATTTGATTGTGCGGTATGATACAGTTTCCAGCAAATTTAGGAAACTTTCATTTTATCTCACTCAGGAAAAGTGATCCTAAAAATTATTAAATGGTCAAGTGAACATATCCGAAGTTTGCTATGGACTTTAATGTTGGAAACAGCAAAATAAATTGAATAGGCCAACTGTTTAAATAGTAAAACTTACTATTTAAAAAATATCCACAAACGTCCGTACCGTTTAAACAATTCTTTTCCGGGTCACTTTTCTCTCAGTGCACCTTTAAACGTCACTATATTGTTCTCTTTCTAGCTGACTGAATATCTCAATCGAGGCAGTTTTCTCAAAACTAACTAACACTAAAAACTGATATCTCTGGCACTAATATTTCGTATTTTCAAATACATTATGTTGCATCAAATATAGTTTAAACTCCAATATGTTTGGTGCAAAGGTATCCCCTATTTGGGACTACCAAAAATCATATTTGCATTAAATATACTGATTTAAGTTCAACGATATATCGGTACAAATTATCATTCCTAATAGTGCAAAATATTATCTACATATCTGAAAAAAATATGTAGCAAAAAATTAATGTCGCATATTTAAAAGTTAGAAAATGTTGTGTACACATTTTTTAATATTTATAAACATGTACACAATATTTTACAAAAAATATACACGAAATATTTTTAATTACTTATTATTAAATATATTATACATTTAGTAAATTGTTTTTACATTGACTAAACATCCTAATATTTTCTAAATACTACAAACAACATTTTAAATACAATGTGTACAACATATTTACTGAATATTATGCGCTATTCACTCTTCCACATCGATTCGTCCCAATCGAAAGGTGCTCGAAACACCCACTTTTGTTTACTTTTCCCAACACCTTCCCGCTCAACCCACCCCCTCCCCTCCCGCCGAAATATCGCAAAACCCGGTGAAGCTGCATGCGCGCACGTTCGCCCGATCGACACCTCGGCCTAACGACCCGGGGCCGCCGCTCGACCCAAGTGCCTGCGGTTTAGTCGGCGATTGGGGCGCTCGCTTAATCATTGTGTTAAGTTTCCGCGGGGAAATGGATCGCGCGAGATTAAGACGGGCGGCCTTTTACGAGATTAACCCGTATAACCGGCGCCGAGTTATAAATTCAATTACGGGCACATCGACGGGACTAATTGACGCGGCGCGCGCGGAATTGCCGTATCAGTTTGCGCCGAATCGCTCGTTATGTTAATGCCGCCCGACACTGTGTTGCTAGGGGCAGCCGAGGGTCAACTTTTTGCCCTTCGCCGTCAGAACGCGCGACGCGCTTTCCGGACCAGATCCATCTTCATCGCGATTCGCGCGCGGGACAGCCGCGAGCTATCAGCGCGAAATTTATTATGCGTGGGTTTCGCGGGGCATGACGAACGGGCGGGTTAACAAGAGTAAGCAGTATTTCTTTTGAGGCAACGCGAATTCGGGAGGGAAGTGGGTTTTGGAAGAGCTTTCTTTCGGGTGGAAAAATGCTCTCGCAGAGTTTAAGGTTTTTTTTTAGGGAGAGTGGTCTGAGATGCAGGTGAAGAAGTGTGTATGGAGAGAGGTTACTGTGCTAATGAACGAATGGGTGAGATGAATTTAAGAGGGCGAAGTAATGGGAAATTGGGTTAATGTATGATCAGTTTTAGGATGAAGTATGGTTTAGAGACTTAAAATGGTGCCTTGCAATATAGGTCAGAGGATTCTTGAAGTAATACCTTTAGTTTTTTACATGGTTTTTCTGTGATGGTTTTCTCAGTAGAAAAAAATGTTTTTCTGATAAGAAAAAACATTTTATATTGACACTGAAAAAAATAATTCGTAAAAGATACGACAAATTCGTACGCTTTACGAGATATATCGTAAAAACTATGTCAAATTCGTAGGCTTTACGACATATATCGTAAACGGTACGAAGAATTCATATTTTGTTTTCGTTGCTTCTTCGATATGACAATCTCAGTGAATATAAGGAAACAGTTATGTGTATTTTTGGCTAGTAAAACAAAGGAATACTTTACCGTTTAAAAAGTGTTTTAATTTCCCTATTCGAATGTTATGTCTTTAGTAACTGTATAGAATAGGAATGAGAAATTGGGCTGGATTACGTTGAAAACCGTGGAGAACGATGGCGGTGGATAGTTGGCCGGGAAAAATTGGTTATTCTTTGGCGAAATTTCCAACTTTGTCTTCCGGGACAGAGTCAGCGCAGAAAGTTTGCGCGGTAAAACTGCGGAAAAATGTTGATTACTTCTCGGGCAGCATCGTTTGTTTAAATGTCCGCTTCATACATAAACGCTGAATAAATAAATTTTGCTACGGTTATTACGGGAACGGAAGCTTGCAAATCGATTTTGAAATAACTTAAGGGAATAACCGTCTGACGGGGATGAAGTTACGGCGCGTTAGGCTAAAATTCGCAATTTTTCATCGGCCTTCCAATATCGAATGCGAAAAATTAGCGGAAAATAATGTAGAGCGAGCCGTAATCTTGAAAATGCGCGAAACCTGATTCGATTATAATATTTGAAACGTCGTCTTAAATTATCCGGAATAACTTTATTCGAGAAGAATTCATGATTATAATATCGACAGGAGAAATCCGCTGGATTTAGGTGGCTCAAACAAATCAGACCGAACGCAGCGAGATGTTCTTTATGATTTTAAAAGTGTTTTCATTTATCGTTAATACAAAATCGTTGCAGTCGACGGAAATTTTATGAAACGAATACACTTCCAGCAACCTTTTCCAAGATTGCCGAGAAAAATTTATTGAATTTCTTATAACGGCATCAGTTAAAAACGGCAGTAGCTTAGATGACTATAAATGTCGGTGCAATATTCTTACCGCGAAAGCACATCATTTTTCTTTTCCACCGAATCTTTCTCCGAAATAATCAAAATGAACTGTAATTATTTCAGTAACTAACTAAGCTAGAAAATAAAAAGTGCTGTCCTGATTATTCGAGCAATATTGAATGTTTCTAATCAAGAACAATCACTCTATCTTGTCAGTTTTACGACTGCTACAATAATTTCGAATTTCCAAACGTGTCCATTGACATTAATATAGCCAGCACTTTCTCCGGAGTTCTTAAACGAAGTCAGTAAAAACTGCTGAATGGGAAGTGAAGTTTACTGATCTGATCAATTATTCGCACCGTTAACTAATCGAACACGAAGACATGCGTAAAAAATACCGTTCATTTCACTTAGTGTGCATTTAATAAATAACAAACGTCGACGCAATTAGTTCGCTAGAACAATTAGCTCAAATAGTAGGGTAGAGAAAGCTAATTGGGACACCGTGAAAATCATTCCCGATGAGATTTCCCTTCTAGATGACGATCTGATGATTTAAAACTATAAGGTCACCAAAAAAACTATAATCAACAACAACTTACGTAGTCTCGAAAACTATGGCTCGAGGAACTGATTCCATCGAGCAAAAGTCAAACTTGCAATAACAACGATAGCCTTTTCTTTTTAGACAATAAAAGTTTGTAAAGTTGTATTGGAAACCGATTGTTAAAAACCTACTATGTCGAAGGGTACTCGTAGAAAAATTGCAAGACACTTGACTCTGTTGTTGTCTAGAGTTTAGATGGTACTAATTGTAGATCTGAACAAATATAAAAATAGATAAGAATAGTCTATTTATACCCATCTATCTATAAATATAAATAGTCTGTTCAAATTACAGCCACGATAGTAGTTCTTTGTAGAAACTAGAAGTAAGCAACTAATAACGACAAACAACCAGGATTTTATAATAAAAAAACAATATAAAATGTTTATTGTTTGTCTAAAATAGAATCCTTAAATCGACTGATCGTTCAATTCAGTACGAAAGAAAAAGTACTTAATACCAATTTGAATACATTCAAAAATTAAACAAAATTATCACTCAATTCAGCCTCACTAAGAATAATGTTCCCATGCTAATTACTGATTCCATTTTTATTAAAATTATTAATTTGAAAAAAAAATGGAAATATTCCCAGCTTTCAAAGTTACTTCGCTTTTCCTACTGTTCTCTAAAATATTTATTTGATTTCAAAGATTAAAACCTTTTAACACCATAATCGAAAAAACAAAAAGGTCACTAATTGGGCAAAGCCTTCTGTCTAAACGGTCACTAATTGGGGCATTCACCTTACTTTCACCCTTACCATGTACTATTTCCTCAAAATATCCCACAATTAAAAAAATTACTATCTAGTATTCTTAACGCATCGCTTCCCCTTTCAAACATATTATCTTCGCTTCAAAAACTTTTCCCAGACGATACAGTCTGCATTCTCAAACTCATCCATAAACCTACCCATCATCCTCCACATCTTTACCCATCCTCTTCAAACCGCACAGTTTACACTTTTTTACCCATTTTCACAACGGATCTAAAATCCCCCCACCCCTTCCCCACTCAGTTCTCCGAAATTCGCCACTCTTCGCATGGGTCGCGCGCGCCGCCACGCGCCACTGTTTGTCCAACCCTAACAAACAAACCTCGCCATCGAATCGTCGCGCGCATTCGCCGGACTCGCGTGATTTACGCAACGTCGCGGCGACGCGCCGACAACGAGGCAACTGACCATAAGATATGAGCTCTCGATAATTTCACGGAACAGCGCGGAAAAATCAATAGTATAACTACCCCAGGATGGTGTCCGGCTCGTGTGCGCCACATGAAGGCTTCCGCCGCATATTTAATTAACGCCGCCCCGGCCATCATATTTCGCGCGCTATCGGACGGACGCACGCGAGTCGCCGCCACGTCTGCCGAGCCGGCGCCGAAGAAGGCTTTATCTCGTAATCCGGGGCAGATGTTAACCTGAGGGCAGCGGAGCCGACGCTCTTTGTTGTAAAAGGTCGGGAGGAACGGCCGGCCAATAAACAGTCTCGGGGTCGGGGGAGGGGAGGGGTAAGTGGGCTCGAGGGGGCGACGATGTGGGGGAAGGAGGGGTGCATTGTTTTGAGGTATTGCGGGTCAGCACGAGGATGGAGATTTTTGGGACGTTCGTGGTAAAAGTCTGCTGAATGAGGGTAGTTTTTAAGGTAGCTCTATCACCTACAGAGAAAAATAATTTAGTTGGCTCAAATAAATACATTTTTGGACAAATTTAGTTTCTTAAATGAAGATTTATTTGGAACTAATAAATCCTCATTTGGTGTAAGGAAGTATATTTATTTGCTATAGATATAGATTTATTTATATAAAATAAATAATTAATTTGGTACCGTTTCAAATAAATTATTTAGTTATGGTAAAGTGAATTTATTTGGAATTAATACATTATTTTTCTGAGTGTAGGGCCGTACATTTAGGGGGCAAAGTAAGTAATTTGTTTATTGGTTGAATAATTATGTGTTTTTAGATAATTTGTGTACGAATCTTTTCGTATTGCTAACTGCACTATTTTTCTTCAATGTTCACTTCTTGAAATTCGAGACATTTAGCATGGAAATGTTATCAATTACATCTAACAAATTTGAATAAGCCTTACCACATGTGCGGTTTTGAACAAGATCTAATCGAGGTGATGATTTATGAACCTGATTTCTACATTATCGACTTTTGTCGCGTTTAATGCAAATTTTATAAAGTACCTCTAAAAGTGTGAAAAGGATAAAAAAAAATTGTTGAATAATTAGATTCTTTGATAAACGCTGAATATTTTGACAAATTTTGATGCAATTTGTCTGCTGTTTCGCGTTGCAGTTAGTGAACTGTTTTAGCGTACCTTTCTTGAGTTGAAATGTTTTTGGCGAAAAACGAGTTAGCTCACTATGACATAATCAGTGATGTTCGAATTGTACAGAAATATTCTTCAGTTAACAAAGAACATGTTTTTTTGTTTTAAGTATCGGTTTATTAATTTACAAACAATTTAAGAAAAATTCCTTTTGATGTGAAATTCCACATTCAAACTTAGCTTGTCCGTTTGACATTATCTTCAGACACTTTTCGGATACATTTAGTTGAGTGTGACATATACATTTTATAATTTGTCTTTGATGTCAGAGATATTTTAATTTATTAAATAAATGTTCCTATAGTAAGTCGATAAATTAACACTCATAATGACGGACAAAATAAATTATATTTAATCGATTTAAAACAAAGATCATAAAAAATATTTAATCAAAATATTTTAAGTAGAGATGAGAGATGTGAAATGTAGTTCTTTGAAACAGTGTTTTACAACAAATGTGCATACATTAATGTGTCCTTTCTTACAAAAATTAATGTATTCCATACTTCATCAATTTAATTTTTATTGGTATGGAAAACATAAAACATGGCTTTCTTGAAAAATCAAAAACAAAAACCTTATTTGCTTCCACTGTTTAAAAATAAGTAAAATTTAGAAAAAGAAAGTAAGACAAAACACATTTCTCATCTTCCTTTCAGTTTCCACACACACATGTTAATATTTTCTTATCTAAAAGTAGTTTTTATATCTTTCATTATAAAAACTACTTTTAAACCAACATATGATGTTTATCTATGCTAAATTACAGTCTGAATTATGAAAAAGAGTAAAGGTCATTATAATCATCATGTATTAAACGAACATTTTGTTGATTTAACGAAAATGTATTGTGTAACCGTAATGGGCATAGTGACGTATAAAAAATAGTAGTAAAGTCATTAAAGTAACGAACTGGAAATTGCCTTTTTTCAAATTACAGATTTGTGATTTCAAGTTTTAATGACCTTTAATCACTCCTTTACAATGAGGAAAACATTACAGCAAATTTTGCAGCAATTATACCTAAATACGAACAGGTTTTCCCGCATAAACAAATATTTCAATAACACTCAGCAATCTTTGCAAAAATAATTTATGTACACGGTGTCAGAACTGAAATTGTCTTCAGAAAAAAAATCTTTTATCACTTCAGTCGAATGTGAAATTACGTTGAAAAAAGTCCTCGGTATTTTTTGATAAAGACGATTTCTTTCTTATCGTCGAGGAGAATAATATGTATGTTGGATCAGACGTGAAAATGGTATTGAGAGTACATTGCCAAGGACAACAGTACATAAACATTGAGTGCGAAGTAAGACGAAAACCATCTGTGTTTATCTTTGTTCTTTTCTAATGTTTACTTATTTGTCTCATTCGCAATGTAGTGTCGACAATACGTTTTTTTCACTTTCGCAAAGTGTTACATTTCCTAGCGGAAAGAAAAAATTCTTTAGGCAAGAAAACCATTATTCTTACACTGAGAGGATTAACATTGGTTCCTTAAATTAACTTATTCCATTATTCTCTAACTTAAACAGTCGATAAATGGAAATTGACTACACTTGTCTACCACGTTGATTTGAAGTACGGTTCGAGTTTATCTTTCATTAAGTTAAATACTCCAGACCAAACTTGTTTTAACATATTGCAGTGCTGTTACAGTACGGCCGGATATTAACGTAAAATTTTTGGATACTTATCTTTCTTGTTGCATAATTAACATTATGTACATCATCGACATAATATTATGTAATTTAATATTAACGTAATTATAATTATTAATTAAAGTACACGTATGTAATAACGACAAAATTAATTCGTGTCGACAGAAAGGTTTTCGAATGTGTTTTACCCGATACTAAATTTTGGATTTCTGTTGATTATGTCAAATGGAATCGTTTTAAGAGTATAAAAACATTTTCGTTGATTTTAATCACTTTTTTATAAAGTGCATAACTGCATCCGTATTTTATCGAGATATCCTCTTTCGTTTCAATGATCTGATAGAATTACTTTGCGTTTAGATGAATTTCTGACAATTTTCAGATTTTCATAGTCGGATATCCCCGGTTCTAAAGGATCAATCCCTCGAAAAATTTTAACATAAATTCTTCTTTCTCTGTGAAGTAAATGGTTTCAAAGTATAAAAATAAAGAAAATCCATGATAAAAAGGTATAAAGTTAAAAATGCTAAATCTGCATTGGAGCAATGTAACAAATCTGATAATTATATAATACAATCTAAAGGTAATCGTTTAATTGAATATACAACATATTATTGAAAGTTTTTAACATTTTATCCGCATGTCAGTAATTATTATTTACACCTCGTTGAACAGTTTACTTCATTTGGATGAAATGTTCAACGTGGCGTGATAAATTAAAACAGTTAAGTTTCATTAGGTAAAAGTTTAGCTGTATCAGACAAATAGGTTAGTTTACATAACTCAGATTCGACATACGAATTAGCTTATCCGTCGTAAACTAACTGCTAAACTGTTCTGATAACAGTTAAACAAATAACTTGTTTAACGCGAATTTTTAACGTACAATGAAAATGTGTCACACTATGAGGTTTATACTTTGCAATTTAAAAAACAGAGCTAATTGCCGGTTATTTTTACAAGTGACTACGTATATGATATTCAAGTTTGTTACAGTTTACATTGTGCAATTTTATATTGCTTCGTTAAAAGTAACAAAAAAAAAAACTTCTATGTGTTGCACATTCTCGTTTCCCACACTATATAGGTATAGCTTGATGAGAAAATCAATTCACAAAACATACAATATGCAATGTAATTCTTGCTGTGAAATGATGCGGACTACCTGAATTTCGCGAATTCGATTCGTTGAATCAGCACAACCAATGGCAACTCCGAGTTTATCTTAAACAGCCAATCGGGAGCCCATTTCTTCGCGGTAAAAATCATATGAACTCGTTTCGACATATTAATAAAGATTTAATATTCGATTTATTATGTCATTTCAGTAACTTTGATGTTTGATTAAAGGATATGGTGATTACATTAAAACGTTCACTTATTAATCGGACACATATTATTCTGATGCGCGGATATGAAATTTGCAATCATTTATCCATTGTATCAAAATTGACTATTGTAATTTTACTGTTTCGATCACACAGTCAGATCTAAAACGTCTGTTTCACTCAGACAAATTATACTGTGGAAATCTGGAAAACCACTGCTTATCTGAATTTAGGAATTATTTTCAACCAGAATAAAGTATCTTGAAGATTCATACTGACCATCTTTGAAAATTGAGGTTTTTAATTGATAAATGTATTGTAATATCCATAAAAACAATTACCTAATTTTACTACAGTAAATTAATAAAATTTCCGTAAAAATACATGTAATATATTAAGAAATAATGCCTGAAAATTGATATTCTTTTTTTTTTTTTTAATAGCAACAATTTATTTTTATTCATAATGAAGTAATTCAGATAAAGTATAAAAAAGTCCCAAAACATTCAAAATATACTTTTTCTTTAACCCTCCAAAATTTCGATACGAATTTTGCCCACGAAAAAGGTATCATTTTCGTTCGAAAAAGCAACATAATCCCTCCCTCCGCTTTCAAATTCGCCGAAATTAATCCCAACAAAACGTATCTCTATCCTGCGGACTCCAACCCGATTTTCCAAAGTCCGCCTCGCCCGGCAATTCCCGCTCCGAAATAAAAGCCTGGCGCGAATCCTCCGGAAAGCGCGCATTAGCAATTCAAATTCGAATAACGAGCGCGTCGCGCGTTTGAACTTTTATTAACTTTTAACAGATTTCCCTCGGAGACACGAGTTTGTGGTGTTACCATTTTTTCATTCTTCCCCCCCCTCTCTCTTTTTCCGCCATCCGAGCTCATTGTCGGCTCCGATTTCAAGGTGTCGCTTTCGGCGGATCCTTGTTTCGCCAAAATCAATGCCGACCCCCGACGTTATTATTCCGGCATTTTCGCAACACTTTGAACTCGTTTCGGCCGAGCGCCGCAGGCTCTCGGGACTTCGTTAGGCTCGATCAATTATGTCCCGCGATCCCCGGGCGACGCGAACCCGAATATTCCTCAAATCGGCACGGTTTTCGAAGCTCCATTTTTTTCGTTTTTTTCTTTTTTTTCATATATCGCGAAAATTCGATTCGATGGCTTCGACCTTAACCCATTCGCGAAACAATGAAAAAACGGATAAATGGTTTTTCAGTAATTGTTTTTGCAATCGTGTTGTGTAAAAATGTAGGCGATAAGGTGGTTTGTTCTTTTTGGAGCAACGATTGTTAGTTAAAGTTTCAGTTTGTTTAAACGTTGGAAAGCGTGTGGAATTTTTAAAAAGGTCAGTAATTTTGCAAATATGTAACCTTAATATCATTAATGGAAAAAGTAAATATAATTGCAGCATTGTGGTTTCTAATTGTGCAGATTTACACATTGTTTTTCGAACCATGAGAACAGTTTAGAACACGTCGATAAATTTTTTTCAACATTTTCTGGACAAAGACTTCAGCCCTTGCTATTATTATGAATTTTTTTAATCGTGGAATACTCCGTTTTCGGAGCAACATTAAATTCCTAAAGTGTAACGAGAGAAGATATTTGTAATGTCGTTATTGAATTTCCAAATATGCAACGTATTTTTATGTGGATGTAAATGCCGACATTTTATTATATACATTTTTTAAATAAAAGACAGTGTTTTGACGAAACATTTATTTTGTTTCAATTTTCTTTTTTAGAATAATATCAGCAGCGTTTAATTTACATCATTTGTGAATTTCAAAGTTCAATTTACAATGTCCCGGTACACGAGATTTTCTACCTTAAAATGCAGTTAAAATACCTATTTAATCCATTACTCGTCAAGCTGATTTTCTAGAAAACGCTTGTTAATTTAATGTTAGCAGAGTTACAACTGAGGGTAATAAGAAATATAATAATACAATCCACTGCATTTAAACTGTGCTTCAAACTCACAGAAATACATTTCAGCTTTTCATTCACGTTTGGATAAATAGAAAAATGTATAATGTTGACTTAACGTAATTGGATTTAGATTAATTTTTGCTTATCAACACGGAAATCCGTTTGAATAAAGCGATAACTAATTAGCAGAACCGGTACCGGATGTTGTCAAATTAACCGAACTAAAACTGCGATTGTGACTCAAGAAAAAGTCTTGGGACAATTTAAAGTTTTCAGACGACACAAAACTAAAAAATCGCTATAATCTATGATAAGAATTTTTTTTATTTTTACACCTTAATGATATCTTATAATACTTAAAAAAGTTATAGTAGACTAGCAGTTAAAAGTTAGTATAAAAAGTTTAAGTAACATTTTTTAATATAACGTATGAAGTTAAATATAGCTTTTTTATTATTCTTACATGCTTTGTTTTTAAGGCACCCAATCTTTAAATGCTTTTCCATCCATTACCGTACCAAAAATATACAATTTAATCGCACGTCACGTTGTCACTACAAAAACCAGTGTCTCCCGACTGTTTTACTACAAAGCATTCACGTGTCTTTCCCCCAAAAATACCTGCCTTGCAACACTCGGTTTTTGCAAGCTTCACTTTCTATTTCAACAATCAAATTGGCACAATTTGTCCAAAACACCTTTCTCACATGACCCTTGACCTGACTCTTTACAAACTCTAAAAAACAACTCTCCATCCCATTGACCTTTATTCCCCCAAAGTCGTTTCAAAAACCATTCAAAACAACTGCTTCTCTGACAAAAGGAATCCTTCTGTCCCAAAGAGATTTTTATCCTTCCTCGGCAGATAACGCCGTTCCAATTACCTCTAGTTAGCGCCGACTTTTTCCTCGAATAATTGAAAACAGTCGTAATCGCGTACGTAAATGTCGGAACGCCGTAACAACCCAATTAACAGCGACGCGAACAAAATCTCTCCGCCCCTCCCGCATTTTTTTCTCGCAAACGTTTCCCGGATCATGCGACGTTCGCCGACAAGAAGTCGGCGGAAGTACGTCGGGCGAGTTCCGGGCGAAGTTGGAACACGCGCGACGCGACTTCCGCGAGTTTTCGGCCGGATTTGGCGGAGTCAAGAAAAATCGTTTATGCGCCACGCTCCATTTATGCCGGGGTCGCCTTGTCGCATTTGGAGAATCGAGTCAGCGCGCGAGTCGTTAATTTCTGGACGGTTTCGGGGCATTTTTACGGGAATGTTGACGCGGAATAATCGATGGATCGGGAAATATCGGATGTGAAATAAATAGATGTATTAGACATTCTTGACCATTGAAGCGCTGACGTGAATGTCATGAATGTATTGTACTGTGGAAGAATAATTGGAATAAATGAAAACGTGTAATGATGGCAGGTAATTACGAGACAGAAATGTGGTGGAGATTCATTTTATGTGCCGCATTGTTTATATCGTTTGCCGGAGTGTTTGATGGATAATACTGAATTGCGGGCGAAAAATTTCCGTTTGAAGTTTATTGCGAAATGTTTATAGAATTTAAAATTTGTAGAATTTGAATTTAAATTCAACATTTTTTTAAAAAGAAATGTTGAATTGTTCATTGTAAATTTAATATATAAACATGTAGTTCAATTATTGGACAATTACTAGTTTTTAAGTTTTTTTTGTTTCATTTATACATAAAAATAAAAGTTTTTTTTGAATTAGAACAGATGTACGAATTGTGTAGCTTTTCCATTATCTGTTTATTTGTATGCTATAAATGTCTATCAGTACAATAATAGATGGATATATATTTAATAATTAAAACATTGCTAAATGTGATTAATACTATGTGTAGTATAATAAAACAAACAGAATATGATCTGAGTATTGTCGAAATCCAGTGAACCAATATATTACTTAATATCCTAAAATATGTTATTAATTATTGATCATAACTTTTTCATTTTACAGACCTCGATACAATGCAAAATCCCGTGCATGAAGTAATTTCATATACTAAATATCGAACAATTTTCAGATTTATATCCACAAAATGTTTAATTTGAACTATTTTACACGAATTTATTCATTATCGAAAAACAATTCTTTTCATTTGCCTTGCTTACAATTGATGACCTTTACTGTTAATATAAATTTATTAAACGATAATAAAACTTTTTAATGAACATAAATGCTGTGCATTGCCATTATTCTTGCACATAATTGAAATTAATTAATTAATCACCGGCTGAAATTTAGCTTGCTTGCAACGAAAAATTGCTTTTATTGCAATGTATATAAAGCTAATGCATTACGTGCTTCACGCCTGCCACTTACACAAATCTCCGAAAAATCCGGAATAGTGAAAACCGTAAATCACGATAAGGTAACATTTTCATTAAAATGTTACAATCTAAACACGTTTTCCAACGCCTCTACATATACACAGAAAACTAAAAATACAAAACAAATTAAGAACGTTTGAACGTAAAATTAAGCCTTATCCACCGATAAAAATAATCTAATCAATATTCACTGGTCCCAGCTATTACTTAACACCAAACAATATAACGTCTAATAGGACTCACATGGTACACTGCATGACCCGGTACATTAGTGATTAATATCCCACATGTGTCACTTAATGGACTGCATTAAACTTAAAACACCAGCACGACATTTTTAGAAAATATACAAAAATACTCCGCACACAAATCTGGATCAAGTGATTTATACGTCGATGAATCAAGAAAGTGAGGTCATAAAGTCTGTCACCCACCATACGTTTGAACCCCTTCGCGCACTCGCAAGACACTAGTGCCAACCTCGTCAAAACTCTTCACCGAATCCCAATCGAACTCGACATTTGCTCCCCCCTTTCCACTCCCAATTCGGGAATCCCCCACTTTTCACACCCCCACCACTCATTTATTTACATTACACATCCGCCTCGCAGTTATTCAATTAACTGCAATTGATTGGCTCGCGTCCCATAATACTTAATCCAATTACTCCCATTTACGCGGAAAAAAGCGTACAAAAACAAAAACACCGTCCGGAGACAACGATTCGCAAAGCGGAACGCAAACGGTGCCGATTATCGACGTTTTTCTTCAATTAGTTTTCCGCGTGCAAATTTATCAAAGCGCCGCGTTACGGGTGTTCCATGACTACCCGAAGTATGACTCAAGGGCTCGCGCGCGCCACTTCCATCGGACAGCTGCCGATACGGCCTATGCGCGCGATAACTTTCCAGCCGCGGCGGCCTTCCGTTTCGTTCGATTTCGCGTAAACAAAAACAACGCTTAACAGGGGAACGGAATGGGCCGAAAACAATGCCGAAAAAATCGGTAAAATTCCAATAGTTTTTCTTGTGTAATTCCAGGTAAATGAAAAACGATTAAAGGTAGAGGAATATTGCTCAAGTAAAATATCGTGATGAATTAAAAAAACACCCTAAGTAAGATTTGAACTCGGAAAGTTCGAACCTTTGCACCTTAGTGAGTGAGTTAATGTGACTTATAATGGCTGTAATTTAATGTGCCAATAGTTTTGTTTAAGTAATAATAACGATGAAAATAAATAAAATATCAATAGATACTGACAGTAAATCAATTGTTAACAATTGATTTCCGATTCAACCCGATTCCACACGATTGTAATGTTTTTTGTTTCTTTTTCATATTATATAATTTTAAATTCTAAGTAGCAGTACAAAATTATACTTTTTCACCTCACGTGCATGGGAAACTCAATTTTCCACCCTAAAATCCAGGCGGGAATGGCCAATTCCCTCCAATTTTTCAGGGAGGGAAATTGAGTTATTGTACACGGTGAATTTACTGTAACTAAGATCATGCAAATATATATAATCTTCTAGAGGAAAACAGAAGTAATGAGTCGTAACATTCATGTATATTCTTTTTTATCATGTATATCTATTTTTCTGTAATACCTTTGTCAATGTCAATTTCGTTTCAATTTGCATAGATTTCGTTTTACTGAATAATTACTAGCATTATAAAGCAGAAAATTACACTAAAATTTATGAGCATTAATAATTTTACGGCTTAAAGCTTGTGTTATAGAGGCGCTGGCATCGTTTTTCAAAATATATCCCATAAATCTGCAATTCGGTGAATTTCCCGATGTTTTTATAAAAAACGATACAGAAATTGGTAAAAGTACATTACTTCCGAAATGTACAAAATAATAGATTACGTTGGATGCGTAGCGTTTAAATCTTTATTAATAATTTTATTTGACTGAAAATTTGTTTAATACATCCATGGTTAAATATTTCGTTTAAGGCCATATCTTTTGAATCCTAAAGCGAATAATATCAAAATTACTCGTCAACACGTAATTTTAAATACTTTTCAAAGGTTTATGGACTTTTTATTCTTTTCTTTCTTATTTAATCTAACAATGAAACAATTTAAATTTTTCTTCTATTTTTAATTACTTTATTACTTGATACTACCACAATTTGAACAATTCTGTGAAACTACAAAACAAATTCTGACATACATTTTCCGGCAGTAATACCGGAATTTTACTGAATCAAGTTTTTAGTGGTGAGAGACGGAGGTAAACAAAGTGAAGGAGTCTCGGCAGATCATAACCCGATGCCATCTCATAACCGATGAATCACGAAGCGATCGGACGAAGGTTTAAACCGGAGCTTTCTGACGCCGAAGTGTCGTACACGGAGCAAAAACAAAGAGCGCGCCAGTTCTTTGACATTGAGTTTCTCCTCCTCGGGCGGTCCCCTAGAAAAGTTGGAAACGGGATGTTGCGGGACCGATTTTGATACGGATTTGCTTGGAAAAGTTGCGTGTGTTTTTTGGAAGAAAGTAGGAAATGGTCGGTTGACTAATAGGTTTGACACTAAGGTACAAAGTGTGAAAATAAAAGTGTAAAAAAGTGTTGAAAAACTCAATATTATGAATAAATTAAAAATTGATTTTACAAAGTATTGTAATAATACACGATATTTATACAATTTTGCAGGCTGGTGTTTATTTGTAATAAAACGAGTATAATTTTGTTTAATATACTGTTTTATACTATTTAGATTACAATGTATTACTTATATGGAAAGATTTTGACAGTCTAAAGGAATTTTAGAATTATATTGAACCCTCTTTTTTAAAATATATATTTCTTCTTTATTTTTTTAAATAAAGAAGAAATATATATTTTAAAATTTTAAATAACAATATGGTGTTATAAAATATCGAGAGAACCGGAGAATTACAGAAAAATAAATAAATTATAGAGACCTGAAAAATAATGGCAATCCATTTTCAAATCGTTGTAATTGCGAAAATGAGAATAGAATATAATTATAATAATTTTGTAGAAATAGTGTAAACGCACAGTTGAAATGAAAATTGGTTATCTCATCATCTGAATGAACGAAACAAGTTATCAACAATGCCAAGGTATGTGCTGGCATGAATATCTGATGTAGAAACTAGGATTAGAAATAAGGTCTTCATATATGAATGGTGTTGACACAAATAATCTGTCTTATGCTACTTTGTATCCATTTCACGAAATATCGCCAGATTTGACCGAGATACAAGCAATTGTCTTACAAGATCTGTACCATTTTGTATCTCTGTTCTGGCTTTTGTTATAAACAATGTTTTATATTTGAATGTTTAACAATTCAACAAATTATTTAAAGTTATAATTTTTCAACTAATTAATAATTTTTGTATAATAAAAAATAAATAAATCATCTAATTAAATGCTTTGAATTAAACTCAATAAATGAAACGAAAATAAAAAAAAAATTAAACACTGTTGTATCTACTGAAAAAATCTTAACCTTCATAAACAAGTTTCAACATAATTGCTGGTATCCACTTACGAATCGCCGTTTACTTCCTCCAACATCATTATTCCTTTCATTGCCAACTGATTTTTTCCAATTACATTGATTTTTCAACCATATCATCACAGAGCAGATTTCTTAACATTCGTGTGAAACGTGTCAAACACAAACTGACATTTCCAACCATCGTACCAAATATTTACATATGTTCAACCACATTTCCCATAAATCCCACAGGATCCTCATAAACCATTTTCCATTTACCCACCAACTTTTCTTTCCCCAAATCTTTAGAAATTTCTTAAACACAACCCACTTTCGCAAATCAATCCTATAATTCGCAAAATCACCACATTTCACACATCTCTACCACTCAATGCCACAACTGATCACCATTATTTCCCAATCCAGCTATCCTTCAAGACCTACGTTCTGCGAATATCAACGTCGCGAATGCCCACCAAATCGGCCTCTGTTTTGAATGACTCCATTGCACCAACCCAAACGCCCCAAACCAGTTCCCTAACTCCAACACCGAGTTCAATGAGCACATACACCATCTTCTAAATATATCATCTCCCACAATCGCACTCGTCCCTCACCCCTGGATCGGAACAAAAACACCCCCCTCCCCGAAAACCTCCGCAACAGCGATCCCAAACCCTTGCCACTTTTGACAACAGCCAAGTCGCATCAAAACAAAACAAGTCTCAACCAGTCAGCTTCGCGCGTTTCCACGCTCATCCGACTCTCTAACGGCTCGCGCAACGTTCAATTAGAAATTCCGCCGTCGTCTTTCGCACGGTAACAGTGCCCCGTCTCTATTTATAATCAATCGAATCCGGCGACACTTCGACGGCGCCCCTCCCCCGGTTCGCGGAACCCCCGGTTCCCGGAAAGCACGGGACGAGCCGCCGATTTCCATGACAATCCCGCGCCGGGAAACGGCCTTTCTCCGCCGATCCCTCTGTCGCTTTTGTCGCGAAATCGGCGATTTGTTTACCATCGTTTCGAAAGTCCCGTGAAAAGTGCCCGGTTAAACAATTCCATTAGGACTAATGTCCAGTTCTAACGGTTTCTAGACGGTTTCCGTCAGTAGTTTGTCACATTTTGTATAGGATTTAGTATGTGATTTTTGAGCCCATATGTAATCGCACATACTTTTATAGGTAATTCCGTCTCCTACAAAATTCAGTCCCAATGTTCCTAATTGCTTTTTGTCAGTCTTTCTACAGTCCCCATTTTCTGAAGGAATTTTCTAACTGGGTTGGTTTTTCGTGAGCGGAGGGGGTGGGGGGACCATGTGGTCACGGGGCACAAACAATGAAAGTCCGAACGAGGCGTTTGTTGTTAACGGGACGCACACCGAGCCGCGCACGTGTGCGTCGGTGTGTGTGCGCCAATCCATACACGAGGCGCCGCGTCGGAGGCGCGCGTCGTCCAAGAGTAACCTCGAAAAAAATTGCTCCTCGTCCTCCTCGAGCCCTCGAGTTCAATCCCTCCGACTTTGTCAAGAGCGGCGGACGGTTTTTCGGCCCCGAGTCATGTGGCGACAGAGCGGCGCTCGGACGTGTTTTGCTGCGGGAACGGCGCCTTAAGGGGCGCCCACACAGGTCGCGCCTGTCAGCGCCGATTGTTGTGACGCGCTGACAACGACGTTGTCAGCCCGACCCAAACAAAGGGGGCGCTGTCGCGATGACACTCGGCACTTTCCTCGGCCCGTCACTGGCACACTCGCGCAAAACCGACCGCGAACCTTTCACCTGTACCTTTCCCCCGGAAACCCCGGCGACGGCGATCCACGCACAATCGGGCGGCTGGAATCAGCACTGTTTGGCCGCGCGAGGGCCATCGAACGGGGCAAAGGCGCGTGCACAACTGCGCGCGTTCGGGGCGGTGTGGGCGCCGCTTGCGGCGCAGGTCGTTTACTTGTGTCGGAGCGCTCGCGAACGTCAAACCGCGGGGAGAAAGTGGCGCCGCGGACCGTCGGACGGAGCGTACCTTGGTGCGGCCTGGACCGCGCTGCGGCGAGACGATGCTCTCAGCGGGCGGCGCCGGGCGACATGCTCGGCGACGCGGGCGCGCACGCAGAGGCCCCTGCGTGGACGGGCTTTCGGGCACGGAAGCACACGCGCACGGCACCGCGGGTCGAGCCGATGCCTGCCGACGCAGGATCACGGGCGAGTGGCACGCTGCACGCCCGAGCCGTGGGAGATGCGAGGGCGCGACGGTGCTGCCGCCGCGAGAGGTGCGCCGCGCCAAGTTCGAGCGGGCGCGTCGCGGGGGGGCTGGCGGGTAAAGGGAGACGGGTTGCCGAAAATTTTTTTGCGTGTAGTGTAAAGGAATGATAGGAAATGATAGAAAGAAATGGGGATAAAAGTCAAGGAATTAACTTTTTAGAAAAGAAGGAAGAGGATTAGTGACGATTCTGTTGGTTCCTGTTTCGAGTAATTTCAAAGCAAAAGTAATTGAAAGGAGCTTGAATGAAGGGACAAAGGAAATGGAATCCTGACTTCTTCAATGATTTTGAATGCCTGTCTATATCCAGGTCAATTGGACTAAATATAATCCAATTGCATTATATTACTTGCTGTTATCGCTCTTATTTGATTGGTTTTCTAAACTCAGATTTATCTTCGTATTTATTTGAAGCAATAGGAAGTAATTTGAAGAAATAGAATCGTTACTTACTGTATTATTTTGTTGAAAAAAGTTAATTCGTTTGCTTTCAGTCCTATTTCTTTCTATTGCTCTGCATTGTCTTTTTACGGGGTGATGTTGCGGAATATTTTTAGAAGGTTTTCGGGGTTGATGCAAATTTTGTTGTTGGAAAATGTTAATTTAGAATGATATTTAGAATGATAGAAAGATGCCGAGATCAGATTCTAACAATTAAAACAGTTTGAGTTTTATTGCACGGTATGAAGGGAAAAAATCCATGAGAAATCATTAGATACATGTAAAAACACTGTCAAAGTCCTCACGGAAACAGTCATAGAGGTCTTTTATTTATCAGTCTCGTTTTTCGATGTCGAAATACATATATGTTCACCCCGAATAAGAGATTGTTGTGCCTTTGACATTTAGACTTTTTGTACTTGGACAGAGACACTACCGTGACTCTTCATGTGCATGTCTCTGCAACTGTGTACATTTGCATATAGATAGGTGGTCCAAAATCTTAATGAAATTTCAGTCATTTTACTGCCAAAAACCATACAAGTACCCTAACTACAGATAGCCCTTAAATCTACGTTCATCTACGCAAATAATCAGGAAAAGAGATTGAAGGGAGATATTTGGTAGATGTCCTGATCTTCTACGAAGAATCTCCGGAGAAATGTCCGCGTGAAGAAATGTGCCGGCAGGACACATAGATCCAACTAATATCAGTCCTATGGGGTTTTAAAGGAATTTTTAACTGGGTTCTAACGCGTTTTTCGGATAAATGTACTTCCGTGTACTGCGTGCACGATAACTTTAAAGCTAAATATTCGAATACTGTGAAACTTATTCAAAGATTTTGTAAAACATAAGTCGTTGCCCAACACTTCCTATCATGGACATTTCTCCGAAGATGCTCCGTAAAAGATTAGGATATCTACCAAATATTTCCATAAAATCTATTTTCTTGATTATCCATGAAGAATTTAGATTTCGACCCACGTAGATTTAAGGAGTAAGTGTCGTTAGGGTAAAAATAAAAATTGACTACGTTAGTTTTTATTATTCTTTATTGTTTTAAGTAGTATGGTAGTGTAGAAAAATGCATATAAAAAACATTTTATATGACTTCTCATATTCGAACCTCACATTCCTGCTAAAAATAATTTGTACACATTTTCACAACATAAACTACTGCCACTATGTAAAATTATGACATTTAACATCTATTTATGTAATTTGGCTGTAGATATGCATAGAAAATCAACGCATTTCTACTCTTAATTTTGACTGGTAATGGAATAATGCATTTCTGCACCATTTTTTCACAATGGATAATTTCTCATGAGATATCTTATGAAATGTGATATCTCACGATTCTCACTTGAGACCACAAATGATTTCTCATATGAGATCTCATATGAAAAATCATGCCAATTTCAGAACTCATATGACTTTTTTTTCATAGGGGTAAAAATATTTCTCTGAAACCTACTTTTTTGGTTGAATGAGTACTTGTACACATGAGCATGTGCACACTTCTTACGGGATTTAATTTTGAAATAAGTTTGAAAAGTGCGCATTAACATGTTCTTATGGAGACTGATTACTAGAGTATGTGAAATTATTAAATAACACTCCAAAATAGGTTAACATATTAATTAAACACCAGTGTATGTAAAATTTATATTATGTTGTTTTTTTATTGATGAAAATATGTTCGAATATTCATACGTGTAAACACGCGATTTATTGATGAAATTATATTTTTTATATAATTAATAAACATAATTAATAAACATAATTAATTTTAATTGAAATCTGTTTTGTTCAGTGGCTGTTATTCGGTTTGCCAAATTTTGCAACAATTCGTCTACTTAGGAGCCGAGATATTTAATATTGAAATTATAGAAATATGATATACATTGAGATAAAAGGGAACACTTCGATTTCGAGAAAAAATTACCAATTTTCAACGGTACTGAATAATGTATTGTACTTTTTGATACGTTTAACTTTTTTTGCTCTCTTGTTTGAACGGCAAAAATGCTGTTTTTTGTAAAAGAAATTAATTGCATTTTATGTTTTTATTATATTGGAAAAAAGTTATAATTAAAATACTAAGAAATGCGATATAAACGTATTAATTACTTTACTTTTTACAGTTTTTATCTTTGAACGAATAACAAATGAATTCATATTGAAATCGATATACTCTATTCTACCGCTTACGAGTTTTTGTATTATTTAATTAAATTAGAGATTCTGAAATGAGTAAATTCAAACAATTTTATTGCAATATCTGCATTGATCTTTAGGATATCTGTTCTTCAAAGGTTGATTTAATTTCTTCATGTATTTTTTGTTTTTTGAAACTCCTACTTGAATCTAAAAGAGAAGTAATTAAATGAAAAATTAAAGAATTGAATTTGTTCGAATTTGTAACGATAATTAAGTCAGCAGTTCAACAAATTAGAGAATGTGTAATCATTAACGCAATAGTCCCATATTTGATCCATATTCCTCCCAGATGTTCCCTTCATTTGTAGGTTTAGAAACTCTTTTCTATTCAGATATAATAGTAGTCCCGACTAAACTCACATTGAAGAGCGCACAAAATGTCCAGATGTTGTGTAATACGTGAATAATAATAGGAAAATATGTTCCTCCAATACTTTTTCCGTTCGGGCCATTTTAACGAAGTTTAATAAAAATGAATAAATTTGATCGATAGTCCTTTTGTGTAAATAAAAAAACGTTTAAAGTTAATTAAGAATTGATTACGTTTATTGTTTGATTTTCATATAAACGAATGAACAAAATATGTATTCATTAATGTCCAGCCAAAACCAGTATAATTGGTTTTGAAAGATTCTGAACACAATTAATGGTATATAACTAATGAATGAATGAATTAATTAATTAATTAATTAAGAGTAAATTTGTTTTTTCACGAAAGAATATCAATTACATATTCTGTAGTAATCAGTAACAGCTTCTTAAAAGACACAAATTAATGTTTCACTCAAAATACTTTACATTAAAAATAGTATAGAAACATTAAAATGTTTTAGTAATGTTTGCAGTGCATTAAATACACACAAATTATAAATAAACGAATAAAACTATTGCGATTGAGTTAATGTAGGTTCATATATCACAAATGTTAAAAATAATTAGTTATTATAACAAATAGGCTCGATTTGAACAACATTAACTCTATAATTCGGACTAGCAGCTCTATAAGATTAAGTAGAACAGAAATTAAGAATACATTTTTCGCTCTGACTTAAACAAATGGTAAAATAAACCACTGAAGTAGAAATGCCCAGTAAATGAAAAAATAATATTGTTTTTGTTTACTTGAAAAAGTGTTTTATTTTAAAACGTTTTAAACTATTACCATTAATTCTATGATGCACTTTAATTTAGTAACACGAATTACCAAAGATGCAAATCCTAAACGGATATTTTCATGTAAAACTGATTTTTTCAATGTACCTGATATTTACAACTAAAAATATCACCGCCACAAAATCTATTTTAACACATTGTTTTTAGTGTCCCTGAAAGTATTTAAAAAATAACCCACCTAAAAGTGGAAAATCACATGGAATGAAATGAAATGAGTAAATTCTCACATGGATCTCTGCATATCCTACAATATTGCAAACTATACTTCCAACCACGTGAACAAAAACAGAATTAATACAATTATGACTACACCATTATAATGTAATTAGTAAGTTCCTCCAGGGATCTAAATTATTTAATTAATTGTTGACCGATGCCCACACGTGTACACATGAACCAATCGTGTGTATTCCATCAAAAATCCCAAACCGTTAATAAAAATCTTCGCCAAGCCCAAAACAATACCTCGTCAACACAGCTTAATTATTGACACAACTACCGAACTCCTCAACGAGCCACTGCAAACACAATCGAGAAAACTGGCTAA
The DNA here is from genome assembly GCA_022817645.1 of Ceratoteleas bidentatus. Classification (NCBI taxonomy): domain Eukaryota; kingdom Metazoa; phylum Arthropoda; class Insecta; order Hymenoptera; family Scelionidae; genus Ceratoteleas; species Ceratoteleas bidentatus. The sequence goes on from JABFPB010000386.1 coordinate 30,564, forward strand.
AGAAAAACACTTGACCTCGCGATCACCCCCAACAACGCTGCAATAACGCCTGCTTCACAGATCATGAACTCGGGCAAAAACGCATTACCGTCAAATTACTTTTTACAGCTACTTCCCTCAAAACTCTCCAGGTACTCACTGTTCGAGACCGGCTGATTTTTAATACAACCCAAGTTAACAAACTATCACAAGGCGGCCCGCGGGTCATCCAATTAAAAAAGTTGGACATGGCGACCGCGCGAAAACAGTCAGCGCCTTTATGAAGCCTATCGGCAATTAGCGTTCGCGAAGCAAGCGATCCGAAATTGGTGTTCGCTGGTGTCGCGCTTCGGTTTTCGCAACGTTGCAAAACCAATTAAGACGCGGGTACTAAACTCGCTAATGGACAACAGGCGCATCAAATGCAATCAATTTCGTTCAGTTCGTTGTCGCTCGTCGGCGAAAGGTGCACGAGCTCAGTTGAGTCGATATCGAGCACCAAAGGCAAGTCCAGGAAACGCGAAGATGCCAGGCGGAGTGGTGTTCCTCGTCTGCATCCCGACTCTGAGCCACGAACACCAGCTGATCTTCGGCAGACCAGTGAAGAAGGACAAGAAACCAGTACGACCGAGCAAGGTAGACGTAAGGATCCGAGACGCGAAAGCCAGGCAGAAGTTGCTGCCGATAGGTGGCGGTGATGACGATGACGATTACGTGGACGTGGATGGAACACCGTCGCCGGCGCCGCGGACGAAGGACAACATTTTCGTGTCGATGGAGACGGTGGTGGAGGAGCTGCTGAAGAAACTCAAGGTCGAGCACGTGGTCTGGTGCAAGGACAAGGCGAATTTGTACTATGAGGTGGGTGAAGAGACGACACCGACGGTGGACGGTGGTTCAATGGATTTCAGGATGTCGACATTATTTCAGATCATTTTTCCAGTTCCAGCTGGAGAGCCGTGCGAGAACTGCTTGCACTGCTTGACGGAAATGGGCATTGGTGTTAAGATGAACTCGATTGTGAGGTAACCGCGAAATTAGACTATTCCTCGATTAGTTGCAAAAGTTATCTTGGATCAGACTTTAGAATCAGAATCAAGGCTATATCAGAAACAACGCCACTTTCTCCCCGACACAAGTGAAGAATTTGAATAGATAAACATTTGGAATAGTCAATACCCTCCATTGGAATTAGGAAGAAGAACGAATTAAGGATTTGATAACATTTCACAGCGTGATCCCAACCCAGTGTACATACAGCGGGGTCGGCAGTCTAGGAGCCATAAGGGACGATATAAAACGACGCAAAGCCGTCGAGGATCGGAACAACTCCAACTGGGAGCAGTTCGTCGGGTCCATCAGGTCGAAGCTGACGGTGAAGCAGGTAGTCGATGGTGTAAGGAGCGGCGGCGACCTCACCTTCGACTACATCCTCCTCGTGTTAACCGCCGAGTAAGTCGCCAGCAACAAGTGTACCGAGACCTTGAAATACAAGCCGGGTCGTTAAAACTGCTACTTGCTTCCAGCTGTCTTGCGGCGCTCGGGCTCGTTGAGAACAGCGCGACTAATGTGGTGGCGGCTATGCTGGTCTCGCCTTTGATGGTACTTGGTTAGATGAGAGCTACTTGCGGGCACTTTGCGGCCACGTTCGTAAGGAATCTATGTGATTTTCAGGGTCCGGTCATGTCCTTGACATTCGGCACGATCATAGCTGATAGGGATTTGCAGCTGGTAGGTCTGAAGAGTTTGATGCTGGGCATCTTCCTGTCGATCTTGTTTGGGTTTATTTTTGGACTGATACTGGGGACTACGGAGATGCCTTGGGGGTACAACGATTGGCCTACTGACGAGATGAAGGGAAGGTAAAGAGGAGCTATTAGTTGGCAAAAATGAATCTGAAGAGTGAATTAAATTACTGGGTTTCCAGAGGAAATTACCGGTCACTGTGGATGGGCGTGCTTTGGGCACTGCCCTCGGGGACTGGAGTTGCAGTGGCGCTACTTCAAGGCAGCAACGGGCCGTTGATAGGTGTCGCGATTTCGGCATCGTTACTGCCCCCTGTAGTGAACTGCGTCAGTTGAGTTATTTGTTGCATTAAGATCGCAAGAAGAGTGTGGGGCTTTATTTGATCTTAACTTTGTGCTGTTTAATAGGGTCTTTTTTGGGCTCTTGGCTGTATTTGGTTAATTTACCGACCCATCAAGATGCCACATATGAAAGGCGAGTCATACACCGACTTGAATACGTCTTACACTTATGTGTACAACGACTATTTACCAATCGAGTTTTTTTGTAACGGTATAATCAGCGCGTGCTTAACATTCGTCAACGTTTGCTGTATTTTCATCACGGCTATAATCGTTTTGAAGGTAAATTTACTAACTGTTAATGTATAGTCAACAGCAAACAGGATCGACTGATTTGGTTTGTTTTTATTGGGTAGATCAAAGAGGTCGCTGCACCGTACACATCGACGCCTGAACTTCGTCGATTCTGGGAACACGACATTAGGCTCGTTCGAGACAAAAATAATTCACGGGATAACAGTTCTATTGACTCGAGGTTGGTTGATTTAACCCTTTCGCTTCCCGTCGTCATAAATTGTTGTAGAAATTACTTGTCTACTTACTGTCCTTTTTCTTTTGAGATAGATAGACAATACTCCCGGTAGGAAAGGGTTAATACGACAGAAATATAGAATCATACTTATGCTTTCTCCTTTTCAGTTTCTATGAAGGACTGAGTAATACAAGGAAAAAGGCTCTGGAAAGAACTCTGAATGAAGCAGTAAAGGAGGCCATGGATGATGACACTTTCCGGAAAGTTCAGAGACTCAGTTACGGTCAACATGGTCCAGATGAAGTACGCTAACTAGTAATTTGTGTCATATTTTTATTCAAATTTAATATTTATTGCAATGTAACTATTGTCCTGTTACGCAACGGATAACCCATCGTTTTCATCCCCCCAGATCACTTCGAGACTTGGTCTCCGTAAACCCGCATCAAACGATCCGACGCCGGGCGAAGCTCGTCGCGACACTGGCGCCGCTGAGAACCGTACCGCTGACACTACTTACAATGCCATGCATGGTAACACGATCGAGGAATTGGCAGCACTCGACCGACTCATCACGTATCTATTGGGCGGAACCCAAAACGCTAACTCGAATGCTAACAACTTCGACAGTTGGCGGCGCTCGCATCGCGCCAGCAGTCGAGGCTATCGCCCTCTTCGGCCGAACGGGAACCACAACGCGGATGTTCACGCGGCGTCGTCTTCTCACGACGTGAACATCGGGATGGACACGACACCTCTCTGAAATTGTCAGAATACCCACATGTCTGGCATTAAATAAATCATACCTGGAAATGCGAAACCTTGGAAACTAGCTTTTATTAATAAATAAGTAACCAATACTTATTATGCGCGACGTGACAAAATATTGTAAGGAGATTACTGTACAGGGACGTATGCTTAATCGACACTCAGTATTGTGTAAATCAATCTTCGTCGGATGGTTCGGTGCCGAAGTAACGGTCTCCGAAATTGCCGATGCCAGGCAGCACGTAGAATTTGTCGTTGATCTCAGGGTCGACTGCAGAGGTCACTATCTTCACTCCAGGGAACGCGTAAGCGATCGAGTGGACACCTGACTCCGCCATCAGCAGCGACACAAGCATGATGTTGTCCTTGGGTACGTCATGGTCAAGCAGTATCCGGATCGCCATCATTGCTGCGGCACCGGTCGCCACCGTTGCGTCCATTAAAATAACTTTGTAGTCTTTTATGTCTTTTGGCAACCGCAGATAATATAACTGCAAGAAAAAGAACATCTCCTAAATTCTGTTCAACTGATAACATAGCAACTTCTTGACTTTGATCCTCAAAATTCTACCTCTGGTTCGCCAGTCTGTAAGTTCGTTTGGATCAAGATTTTGCCGATGCGGATGTCCTTGCAGACATCGCGCACAGCTTGCTCCATGGTTTCTCCAGCTCGCAATATGGAGACGCCACAGATTTTATCAGTCGCGCTACGTTTACCATGGTAAGGTACATTCTGGGGTGTATCAACTATGATCTCCTGTAAATAGGTTTACAAATTACAGTTCTCGTAATATAATAGAACAAAATATCCCAATTTGGGACAGTTGACAATGGCGTACATACTTTGAATGGCAGGAGCGATAATGCATACTCAATGACCAGTCGAATAAGTCTCTTTGAGTAGAAAATGAATTCGTCTCGGCAAATTTCCTTGTTCCTTATGAACGTGTGCAGACCTCGCACTTGAGGTGTGTCTGGCAGGAGGTATAATGAAGATGGCAGCGGCTGGCCGCTGAACGAGTGTGCCAGCTTTTCTCGTAACTTGAAACCTCTCTGCAACGAAAGAGCGAATCAGTGGTCGCACGGTTTCGTCGGATACCTACTTTTGCGTATTGCAATCGCGCCGTCTTATTGATTGGATTACGTCGTGCAACCGCAATGTACCAATACACCGAAGACAGACAAAGTCGAGGCACGAGGCGCTCGTTCATTATTTCGCACGCCGGTGCAAATGAACGAATCTATATTACCAGTTGTAATTGGGTGTGGACGTGTTGCACAATCAGTTCAATGGCAACCTCGTTTTCACCGCCACGCGGCACGATGATGTCAGCGTGCGCCATCGAGGGCGCTATGTAGTAATAAAAGGAAGGCTTGACGAACGTGCTGTACTGCTTGAGCACGCCTTCCACGTCACGACCTCTTTGCAGAATATCCCTGCGCAGTCGCCGTGCCAACCTCACGTCCGGGTCGGTGTCAACAAACACCTTCATGTCGCACATCTGCCCGACCGAGAGTTACAGTTAATCAGTGCTTTTCGCAATTCGATCTTAAGACCTCAATTGGCAATGAGATATTCAAAACAAACGTAGAGGAAAAGCTCTTAGCAATCAAGAGGCGCATACTGCGCAGTATAAGTTTATTACAATTGCAAGACTAAAGCAAATGAATGAAAGGAAAAGGAATTAGTAATGAGAATGTAGACGAATTTTTAGGATTATGATTTTCACGTATTTTTCAATTCGTTTGTTCTTTGACTATAATTTTGTGTTTATTATATCTCAAAGTCTCCTCTTTTTGAAATGCATGAGAAAGAAAGTTATAGTAAAAAGTAAAGTTGTGTTAATTTTTACGATATAATACATCTGTATTTTGTCTTAAATGTTGCTTTCGTCACAATAATGACCCTTTGCTTTAATAACAGCAAATTCGTGACATTCTATTGGTCAATTTTCTCAGTGTTTCCAATTCATCCCACAGCTGTGTCTGACTCGATATTTCTTGATTCCTCGCTTATCTATCTAATTCATCTTACAGCAATTTAATCGTGTTTAGGTCAGGTGCTAATCGTACATTGCATCAAACTTCGGTCAAAAACATTAAATACGGTAATAATTTTAAAACATTGAAACTATGTAACGAATTATCATATCCTCATGAATCTATGCATTTAATTTAATTACATTTACATTTAATTAGAAATGTATGAATTTTAACGTGGGATTTAATTTTATAAGTGTAATATAAGAAACAGCCCGAATGTCATTTTAAATTTGAACATTTAATCAAAAAAAGATTACCTTACTTCAGAAAATAGGGACATAACTCATAAAAATTAAAGTATCAAATATATGCCTAGATGGATGAGACTTTGAGGTATAGCAAAGACACAATTTCCGTCACTTTCGATAAAAATTGATAAAGTTATTCATTTTGGAAGTCTGAGGAATAGTTTTGTGAGAAGAAAAGCACACGATAGTGATGTTTTTGTTGAGAAATCGCCGAAAATTGTTAAACGATCAATAAATTAAAAAAACATAGCAAAATACTTGTAGTGAATGTTTATGTTTTTAAATCTATAAAGAAAAAACTCCAATTCATAAAATCTTTAGTTTTCATTTCTTTATACTAATTAATTAACATTAAACACTTGAATGGTATCAAGAAAAATGTATATACATATATAACTAAGATTATATTACATTATAGTAATAACATTATATTAAGCACCAAGGAAGATAAAACATACAATTCTTATTTTTCCATCAAAATGATACTTCATTTCACTAGAAAATGGAATTTTTCTGTTGCTTTTGCCTTAAAAATACATTTTAATTCAAATAACATAAATATTATGTCCTAAATTTCCCTTCAGAAAGAACACCTTTACCTAATATTGTTTCAAATACCTCAACCGTTTATCAAGACGTTACTTTCAATTTCCCTACACCGACGAATAATTGCATATCTCACTTCCAACTCGAAAATCATTATCATTATCACGTTTCCACTTGATGGCAATGACGTCGGCTCACCTTAAGTACGTCCGCGTTATAAAACGTGAGGATGCCTTCGAATATGATGACGTTCGCGCCGTACATCATTTTCTGCGAACAAAAGACACGCGTGGCGTTATAGCACCTCGAAAACGTAATTACGGACGGGGCTTTGATGCGCTCACCGTGCGGCTCTCCCGGCTGTGCGTCACGAAATTGTATATCGGCACCTCCACCTTTTTGCCCTCTTTCAAGCGCTGCAGGGTCTTTTTCAGCAGGTCAAAATCAAAGGCATCCGGATGATCGAAATTGTACTCGTTTTTGCTGGCAGCCTCGCGTTGCTTCTCGTTCAGTACCTGCGGAAGGGAGAGCATCAGTGCTGTTCGATGGGCACTTTGCATTTTAATTCGATTGCCATTCATCCGCGTCCTTGTACCTTGTAAAACGAGTCCATACTCAATAGAGTAACCCACGGCACGTCTAGAGATTCGATGATGTTCGTCGCCACAGTTGTCTTGCCAGATGCACTTCCACCGCAAATGCCTAAAAATGGTAGGTTTTGGTGAGATTAGCGTCATTTTGGGTATTAAGGGTAATGGCAAGGCAAAAAATGAAAATTCGCAATTCTTCAAATATTTTCTACAAATTTTTTAATGACGTTTATCAAAAATTGAGAAGAAAATTGAGTTAGAATAAAGTGGCAGGAGCATTTTGAAAATCTTGTTTGTTGAACATATTCTCATAATTAAACTTTTCCTGCAGATCAGCAAAGAGGAGTCTACATTTTATCAATAGCATAAAAAATTATAATAACTAATTTATAAAAGGTGAAAATAGCATTTTCAAAGATTTCTTATTGAGACAGAAGTAAAAAATGAATGGTTTTCTTCTTTTGGCATAAATTCGCTTTTTTAAATAAATTCAATGAATTTCACAATTCTATTTTCAAATATATTTGTAGAAATACATTAATTGATATTGGAATTCGTAATATCCAAAATTTTGTGCTACCGTTATGATTTGACTGAAAAACAAATTCCAACGATTAAATCCTAATGGAAGTGGGATTTAATCGTTGAAAACTTTTTACTTCCTTGCTTTTTACAGGGAAGGACACGAAGTCCTTTTTCATACCCTTTTTCATCAACTTTTTTGCAAACAACTTTTTATCCGTTTCTTATAAATCGATTGCTCGGGCTGATTATAGAACGTCGATTCAAGTTCAGCCTTCTAATTTTAGTTGACCAAAAGGAAGAGCTGAAACCGACAGTTATGCTGGAACTCGCGTGGACCGTGGCAAAAGTTGGATCCGCTTTGGTACGCACCGATTATAAACGGCTCGACTTGCTTTCCAGCGAAGTTGTACCAGGGTGGCCTCCCCGCTGTGTAAATTGTCCGCGATTTGCAGCGCAGAATTGACTCGGCGGCGGTTTTCTTATTAGACTGCGACATGCTCGTGGTGCGATGCCTACGAGAGTGTGGTGACTTCTGAGAACCTGTAAATTTGGCAGATTTTAGTTCTTGTACTGTTTGATTTGAAATTAGAACCAGAAGTGACGAATTAACAGCAAAAAATGGGCTATTACGATCTAAATCTTTATTTATTTAAATAATTTATTAATACCGTTATTTAAATAAAACAATTTTTTGCAATTCACGATTTAAATCAAACCATCTCGTCCGATAATTATTCAAGATTTAATCTTTTTTCGATTAATTATACATTTTTTAATTTTTAAATCAAATTAATCCAACTAAATATTTTTAAAATGATTATTTTTAACAATTTTAAAAGAAAATCCAATTAAAAACCGGGACTTTGAGAATTTCGCCTATTTGAGTTTTTGGGCAAATTTGTACCAGCAGAAGGGGGTCGGGGCAAAGGTGATGCAGGCGTGCCCATGTCAACTCTGCAATCATTCTCGGCTTGCTCGTATTCAAGGTAATACTCTGGTTCCTCAGAAGGACACTCCTGCGTGTCACTGTAACAAACAAAATCCAATAACAAATTGCACCAACAATCTTTCCCAATAAATTAAAAAAATGTTTCTTACACAAACTATCTTGTACAATGCTTGCAACCGTATCACTGCTATAATTCAAGACTGAATGAATCACTGTGTTTTTAATAGTGACACTGAAATGATAGGTTTCAAGTGTCAAGTGGCTGGGAAAATAATGCAAGCTAATCAACCACGTGTATCGTTTGTAATGTAAACAGACTGACAAAGTTTCTTCAACTTGATCCTATCGTTTGCTATCTCGTCGTCGAATTTTCGTGCATTCGCTGGAGTGTTAACGGTTCATACCTTCGGTCATGGGATTAGTAGCGTGTAAACAACAATTCTTGTTAAATCCATCTTTAAGAATAGAAAATCCTCGTGGTTAAGTGATTTAGTTCGCAGCCCAGGGAGTTGGGGACCTGGACAGAATAAACTGGATCAGTGATTAGGGCGACGCGAACACTTTTGCGGCTCGGCGAAATGAAACGAAAACTGCGCCACTAATCACTAACCGGCTGTACATCAATTCGATTTTCTATTTTATTTGCAAAGACGGACGATTCGGTTGGATTGCAATTAGGTGCACATGCGCAAAGGAACACATAGCTTTGCAGTTGCTTACGATTGCATTCGATATGCAAAATATTAAGGAAATCAATCTGCAGGTGGAGTTAAATAAAGTCAAGTCACTATGCGAGTCGGTGAATGCAAATAAAATGGGAATTGTGTACATTCTGTCTCGGTCTTGTTTTGTTGGGCGAAAAGGAAATCGAGTTTGTGGGTACTTGTTGTTGTTGTTCTTTTTAATATGAAACATTTTATCCCTGCAAAATGTATCTGATAGAATAGAATATAAAAGAACTGATTGTTAAATAATGGATTACTGTTAAAGCTCTTATTGATAAAGTTTATTCCTTTGCATAAGAAGACATACGAGTGTGTATAAGAATAGCAAAGTTACGAAAGAGTAGAATTGCGTAAGACATTTTAATGCAGAATTACATACGCGAATGAAATCAAATCGTAGAAAAGTTGTCGCTTGGTTTGTGGGAATTGTTCGGTTTTGTCGGAGTTGTTCTCGGAGTTGTGTATTCCTTTGTCCTCATTAAACGGAATCGGTTCAGATTGATGTTGTAAACAGGTTTAATCGATAAAACGAATGGTGTTTAATTTCCAGCTTGTTTTGGGATGAAATTAAATTGATGAACACAAAATTCACACGGATAGAGATTAGAAGCTTGAACGAATAAACAACGATTACTGTACAGAACAGTATTTCTACATGCTGAAAACATATCCATTTAAATACTGATTAATTCTATGGTATTGAGGAAAAACCAGTTAAGTCACTTTTTTTTTTTTTTTTTTTTAAATTGATTAACAGTGGAAAGTTATATATTTTTATGTACATTTTCATTTAGGAACGTTGAAAAGTAGTTATCTGATGTAAATTTTGCTCAATTTCAACAAAACATAACCAGAGGTGCAGGAATCCGACCGATCGCCTTCACGTGGCGCACTTTGTTTTAACTAAATGATCGGAGGTGGCTTCGCGAACATCTGAAGTCTGAAATGTTAATATATTTTTGGTCTACGTTGCTAAAATAACTGATAAAAAAGGAAAAACTGAACATTAAGCAG
>JABFPB010000387.1:0-40501 GCA_022817645.1 Ceratoteleas bidentatus
TAAGTTTTTGCAAAATATGAAACACGTGTTTTTTGGTTTCTTGATTCGATGTGTTTTTCTCGAGATATTTCACCGTCTCGGAACTTTTTTAACACCCTGTATATTTTATGATTATAATTCAAATTTTCAATAAAATATAAGACTTCACATTTAAAGTTTCAAAGTCGTCCCTTTGACGTCCTACTAAGGAGGCCGTCCTAAAGGGATACAATATTTCATCATGCGCACAAATTTTAACTCTCCGCATCATAACTGGGATGGACAGGTATTCCGAGGTATCCTGTTTATCAAATGTATAAATATTATTTTAGTACTAACTTGTGCACGCGCTTGTTCTCCAACCAATATAACATCTCTTGTTGCATCATGAAGTGGAATATCTGAGATGAACAAACCTCGTCCAGTTAGGCCTTCTAACCCATTTAAAAATGGTGAACTTACAAAGAGAATTGAATCAGACTCTGGACAATGTACCATTTGCCCTTTAAATTCAAGGCCCTGAAAATGAATGACATAATAAACATTAATATAAATTATTTCTCCTGCAATACTTAATAACTGGTCTTAAAATATTTAACGGTAGTTTTATAACTTGTCGTTAAAAGCAATATATTTAAATATTATTAATATCAATTATTACAGGAGTACTTGAATTATTGTATTGTAATCAACAGCATATCATTGTAGCAGTAGGCTATGACAAAAATTTATATAATTAATGATGCGCAAATCATTTAAAAATATTCAAAATTATATTAATTGTATTATCGAATGATTCGCATTTCTAAAGATACACGGAATAGTATATTGTGCACCTAGGGAGGAAAGTACGCGATTATTCCGACGGGCGAAAGTGGCAGCCCGAGCCGAAGGCTCGCCGGAGGCGAGCTGTAGGTGAGTAAAACCAAGTTGTGCTCCCTGCTATTCCTCCCTGGGAAAAAAACTCGGTTTTGCTCCCTAAAATTAGGGAGCAAAGTGCGTACTTTCGTCCCCGAGTGACGAAAAATTCGTTTATTTCAGCCGACTCATACCGCAACGTCTGTCTCAGTGTTGCTAACCCAATATAAATCGTTTCTCGCTATGAAGGTCGTTAAAGAAAATCGCAAGAATGGAAGCACTGTTTCGCAGTGAGTTTACCTAAAGTACCAATCGTTCTCCACCAATCTATATAAAAATGTACGAGTAGCATCAATGACTTAATTAGTAAAGGGTGATCCGAGGCGTTACGCGGGTAACATGAATTTACTGCTTATTTAACCAAGGTGTTGAGCCTACTGCTTGGAGAAAAGATAAACTCCTCCAAAATCAGAAAATTCATTAAGGGAAAATTCAACCGTCCACTGAAAGTTGGTCTAAAATAGATTTTTTATGACACACTTTTTATTGAATATTCTGACACTTTGGAATATGCTCTTTCACGTGGCACTGTTATATTTTCGAAATTCAATACAGAACATTTTTTTCACGTCTTTAGTGAACACTGCATGGTGCGAAAATGCTCGAAATAACTCATAGTACCAGCAATGTTAAATTTCGGTTCAAACAATATTATAATTTAGCACACAATATTCATAACATTATTATGAATAATGTAAAATAAACATTATTTCAACATAAGTATTTTATAAACTTTTTTTTAATAAATAACGATTATTAGCTTTTGTTTCATATTTTATTTAAGAAATCACTTTATTTAAGACGGCCCATTAGTAAATCTGGTAAATGATTTTCACGTATATTGAAAATGATATAAATAAATATTAAATTATATAATTTAATAGTTATTACTACGAAATAGCAACGAAAGTGACATCTATGTGGAATTTGACACAAGCGATAGGGAGTTGGTTTATTTAAATTGAAATATCATTTCTAATTTATTATCACGTGACCACAATTTTGTACTTTTACAATTTATATTTATAAAACGTATTATAATATGAAAAAATTTGATTGTAAACTCTAAACGTGATTATCTCGAAAACTTTTTTTCCAATATTTCTCAACTTTAAAAAGTAGCTGGTGAACAAATTCGTAATCGATTTTAATGCGGTTTTCGGAAAAATGTCGGGAATTCAGTTGAGAAAAAGTGGTCAGACGAATTTTCGAAAAATTATTTAACAGAAAAGTTATACATAAAAATGTAAAAAAAGCGAAAAACCGGCATTTTAGGGCACTTCTTTTGCTTTTTTTTCACAAAACGTTGGATTAGCAAAAAAATGTACATCGTATCAAAATTCCGTCTGACCAATTTTTTCTCGACTGAATTTCCGACTTTTTCTCGAAAACTAGATTAAAATCGGATGAAAATTTAGCCAGCTACGATTTGAAAATACTCCAAATTTCATATGTTATTAACAAATAAATTGTTTATAATTAACTGTTAACATTAAACGAATACATATTCGTTTTCTATGCATTGATGGCTACTTGTGTATAAAATTTTATGAAAACTGGTTGAAAATTGGCTGGTTTAACTGTTTTAGTGGACGGACCCCTTAACGAAACGATTGGTAAAGTCCTCCTTCAGAAACACCGTTAAGATAAAATAGTAAACTCTTCCAAAACTGATAATTGTTTGACAGATAATTTTGCAGATGATCTATTATATGAAACAGATTGTACAATATTTTTCTTCTACAGTTATTACTTTTTTGTCCCTTATTTGTTATACACAGACGTTTTCTTTACGAAAGAATTCCGACAATCCATACAGTCTAGGATCATCATTTGTCCCGTACAGTTCGGTGAAAATATTTCTCCGGAGTATACTGAGTACATTATTTCGCCGGACAAATAATAATGCTAGAATATATCAGGAATATTTTGGAATATTTCAGAATATTCCTAGTGCATATAAAATATTCCAAAAAAATATTGTAGGTACATTTCTGGAATATTATATGCTAGCATTTTTTCAGATAATTCAGATGATAACGTTTCAGGATTTGGAGGAGTTCACATTACTTTTTTCAATTACTTTAAATCTCTTATCATTTCGGAGGAGTTTACATCCTACCACTGCTTGGTATAGATAATTAGTCAGCCAAGTGTAACGCGACACGCACACTTGCGAGCATACACCCAGCCATCAATAATTCTGCAGAATATCGCACTTTCGATAGCGCAGTATTCAAGGCGACATTTATGTTTCAGGTAATCAAGCAAAGATCAGGTGGTCGCAGCTTTCTAATGATCTGCAGCGAGGGTGGCAGCGAGCAAAAATAACGACTGACGATATGACCAAGCTGAAGCAAAAATGGCGAATTTTCACGGTCTTGATGTACAAGAACTTCCTGGTGCGCTTGCGACACTGGAAAAAAGCGCTGTTCGTGCAGATCCTGCTTCCATTGCTGCTGTTATATTTGGTCCTAGCCTTGAGGGACTCGATAGCCATGCCACCGGTGCCTGTGACCAATGACACTATTTATGAACTCAAGAGCTTGGACGATTTGGCGCGGAAAAGCAAAAGCATGCATATTTACTATGCACCGAAGGACCCTTTTTTTAAGGACATCATGGCTTCCGTCAGGACATGTCTGAACATTCCAGAATCGGGTACGGTTTGTTCCGTACACTTTGGCGATAAGAAAAAAATGTGATAACATTTGAAAATTTACATCTAGGAATTTTACTGCGATATATGTAATCGCGAGGTATCAGGTCGCATTAGAATTATATTGGAACTACGATGAATTTTTCTGGTTTGGTTTGGCGAATTTTCGGACTTCGCCATCAAAATTTAATATATTCCCTGATAACCAAGAATTATATAAACGATTTACATAAAGTTTACATCAATGTACTTCCTCATTATGCTGCATAATTTATGTAAATTATTTATATAATTGATTTACATAATATTTACATACAATTTATGTAAATCTTAATTTTTTATTTACTGAAAGTCCGATTTTATTATAGGGCCATTTTCAGATATATGTAAATTTTATGTAAACTATTTATACAAATGATTTACATAAATTATGCAGCACAATGAGGAAGTACATTGATGTAAACTTTATGTAAAATCATTTACATAAATTCTTTACACAACATTTATATAAAATTTATATAATGCTGGCTATTAGGGTATTGAGAAACTGCTAATTGTATGTTTTTGTATTATATCTGTTTAGTATGCACCTAAAAATGGATCTTGGAAAAAATTATGACGTTAGAAAGCTCTACAATGAAATGAAAGTTTCCAATACAATTTAAATCGGAATCTAATGTTGATATTGTCGGTTATATCTTTATCATGATTCGCAGTTCGTTGTAAGATGCTATTACTGCTGAACATGAAGAGATCTTCAACTTACCATGTGTAGGTAATTTAATTTTGCTTTCAATAACTTTAAAATATATAATGTCATACGCAATTGATAATGTTATTGGTCTCCGTTAGAGGTCGGGTTGGTCAACGTTTGTAAAAAAATGTTCTTATCAAAAGATAGGTTCCATGTATCTGGTCAGATAAATATCGAATTTTTTCTCAATTGGGTTAGTGTTACCTTTACTCTTTAAATATGGTTTCATTTGCTAAATATTTTATTATGATATAGCTCAATTTTTCTGGCAAATGACTCCGTAAATGATTTTTTGAACGACGCCAAATAAACTCTATTTGAAATGTCTGCTTTTGAAACTATAAATTCATAATTAGCTATTAATCTATTAACCTTTTAGTGTTAATTAATTTTGTAGCATGTCCTAACAGTTAAATTACTCAGGGGAGCTATTATTCCAACCAACAATATTCAATAAATCTGACATAGGAACATTTAATGCAAAAACTTAGTTTACGTTGTTCTGAAATCCCTTGAAAATGCTGTTATAGCTTTGAGTAAGTGAAATTTCGCAGCTTACGAGAGATTTAGCGATTAACTAAATGTTAATCGCTATTTCCGCAACGTTTTGTGAGCAACTCAATTGCTAAGTTTTAATCCTCAACAGAGGTTGTTTATAAGTTAGTGATTTTCCCTCACAGCAAAATGAACGAACATTCGTTGAAAAAAATATAAATAATTACTCCTTATATATAATTAATGGCTAAATTTACAGAGATGAATTTCATATTATATTTAATCCTTTTTGCAATAATTCATTAATTCAATTTATTTTAGTATCTGTCTTGAGAGCTCTAATACGTATTTCGTTTTTTTTATCTTTAAAATTATTGTTTAAAATGAAATAAATAGTAGAATTAAAAATAATGAAAATATGTGACAGGGAATAATTAATTCTTCGCCGGTGTCCAGTTGAATGTCTGGTGCCTCGTAACCTACCGCGACCTCCCGGGATTCTGCTGAATTGTTGGCTCAACGCGGTCCGGGATTTGCGCGCGCCACAGTCTCTCTTCCGCGTGTCCTCCGATCTTTCGACGTCGAAAATACCCGACGACCCCGGACATGTTGTTACCCAATTTGTTCTAAAGGGACAGATCACCCCCTAACCTCCCCAGCTCTCCAAGTTAAAAAATGCCTATATAAGCCATTAGATACGTATAAAAAACAATGTCAAAGCCTCATAGAAACCATTAGGACTTACTTTCACATGGACCTACAAACACATACAAATAATATGAATATTCAATTCCATAAGGACGTCAAAGACTCTATACAAATTCTATGCAATATGTGAAAAAACAATATGTCAAAAATCGCATAGATATAAATAGGACTAGCTCTAATGGAATTTTTTAACGGGACTACCCATCTACGTAGGAACCATCGAGAACTTTATGGAAATATACTACAGACATATTCATGTTACTTAAAAAAATAAGTTAGTCCTTCAGGGGCCTTAAGGACGAGCCGAAAGCGTTATTACTGAAATTCAATATTTCTTGAAAACCCCAACGGAACCGAGTGTTTATTAAATGTTTAGTGAACGTTAAGCTGAATGTTGCCTATAGGTTTCTTAAACGTACCAAATGATCTATAAACATTCAGGGAACCGACTATTGTCCGGCTATGGGGTCTCTGAACGTTTCTCAAAACGTTGTTCTCTACATCGCCAAACTTTTCCCAAACGCTGCCATAATTTATTTTTAATATTTTTTAAATCGAAACGTTTCCCGAATGTTTATATTAAATAACAAATCTATTAAAAAAGATATCGAACTCAAGCCTCATAAGTGCCAAGAGGACGCCCAAACACTGAGCCACGAGACTTATATATAAACAAGTCTTTCTTGTTGATATCTACCAGCAAACGTTCTCACAAAGATTTAGGAAACCTCTCACAGCCTGACATTAGCCGCTTCCCTGAACGTTTACACACCGTTTGGAACGTTGAAGAAACCTGTACACAACGTTCAGCTTTAAGTGTGCCAAACGATTATTGAACTTTCGGCTCTGTTGGGGAAAGTCCTACTATGGTACATGCACTGTAAAATCGAATTAAGGTACAAGTACCGCAAAACTAATGTATTTTTATTACATTAATGAGATACAGTTTCAAACTTTGGTACAGAAATTTTAAGTGACTTGCATTAAAAGTGCATTAAATTTACAGAAATTTTTAACACTGCAGATACTGACTGTACATGTAAATCAATTGTAAAATATTCATTCGAGATTACATACGATTCAGCTTGATTCAACACATAATGTTGGACTATTGGATGAATCGTACATATGGAATTTAACGAAATTCATTTCGGTTAGAACACTGATACGAGTAGAACAAAAGCCAGTCGTTGTCTTCGAATTGAAATACATTAATTTGTGGGTCAGTTGTAGTTTCTAAAGATTTGCGATTCGCTGGAAGGAACACTAAATCGTTTTCAATATTTTTCCAACTTTTTCTATCGTTTTTCTTTTACTGTTATTTTGCAATAATTTTTTACGAATGTTTTTATTTAAAATGACACTAAGCCCGTTGCAACAGACTTTCGATATCACCTTAAGCGTCCCATGTAAGGCCTGGCCGTGGTACTAATCTGCCGACCCGAGGAAAAAGGCAGGCAAGTGCATTTTCCTAAAAATCGAGTAACAGGTAAAAACCCATTTATAATGGATTTCATGCTAAACAATCCATATTTCTATTTGAAAAGGTATTTACAAGGTAGTGATTTATAATAAGTGATTTATAACACTATATGCTTTACCTAATTCTGAAATAAAACAGGAGATCGCTGTTGTGTTTCATTAACAAAACCATTAAAAATTTACTTATGATCTTTTTGTTATAGCAAATACAAGTGAAGAAGACTGTTAAAGTTATTTAAGTTCTTTTCTCTGGGAAAAGAGTACCTATTGTGAACTGGTGACCGTAACTCAATGGGTTTACAATTGAAAACGACTGTAAGCAAATTTGCGGTTAATACCTATGTAAAAATTGTTATTGGGGACATATATGTCTGCCATATATACGGCATATATGCGCCATATATGTGCCATATATGCGCCATATATGCGATCATATATGCAACATATATGCAACATATATGCGGCCATATATATGTCGCATGGAGGGCTGCATATATGTCGCATATAGGGCTGCATATATTTCGCTTATATGGTGCCATATATGTCGCATATATGCCGCATATATGGCGCCATATATGACACCACGTATCATATAGGTGGCCATATATGCGACATATATGCAGCCCTATATGCGGCATATATGCCACATATATATCACCATGAGACCAAAGGCTTATTTTGAGCTGTTTGAAAATACAATAAATTAAATTTGTACGATTGTGGTATACTTTCTGAAATAATACATTAACATTTTTTTATGTATACACTTAATATGTTGAATTATATATGTCACATATATGCGACATATATGTGGCGTATAAAATAGAACAACATATATGCCGCATATATGTCGCATATAGGGCTGCATATATGTCGCATATGTTTTGCTAATACATATATGTTTTTATAGGTGGCATATATGTGGCATATATGTCCCCTATATAAAATGTTTACATGGGGTTGTGAAATTGTTTTTTTTATGTGTAATGGCTGCATATATTTTTTAAATGAGAAGCCCAAGTTATATTAAAGCTTACCCATAGAGATCAACAAAGTTGCATTCAGTTCATGTATGTATTCTTTATCAACGCGAACTGTAAACGTTTATCAACTCGAAAATTGTATATATTTCCTTTACAACATGTATTTTTTGTCCGTAATATTCTCTTTATAAAATTCATGTTGGAAATTGCTTAACACAGACAATCAATAACCCGACAAAGGTTTCGAATTGATGCACAAGAAAGACAATCAGTGATACTAACATTTTATTGTTGAACAGAATTCTTTGAATAAACCCTGAGTTTTGTTTTAAAAAAATCAACATAGCACACAAGTTATTTTACCAAGATTTTCAGAAATTCATATACGAAAATTCGGTATCTATATGTACAAAGCATATGGATGATCAGTGATGTGGCAAATATGAATAATATTTTCGTGTAAAAACTCGACATCGTGATGAAAAATGACATATTTTTAATGTCAAAATAAAATTTAGATATAAAGTAAATTTCTATGAAGTGCACATGAAAAACATATGTTTTCTATAGCATTAGCAAAAAAAGTAATAGTTTCTACGAATCAATTAAATTTAATTAGGTTTAATAAGATTTAATTGACAATCTCCATGGGCAAAGCTATCATTCAAGCCCATTTATCAATCGAATCGAATGAATTTTTTAATTAGAGTAAATGTAAATTTCGATTGACGCGCTAACTATGGAGCATTCAGGCGTACGATGCCGCGATTTTTCTTCCGGGAGAACGCGATTGAGATGTTTCCCCGGTGGTATGGTAATGTGATAATTGCCGCGTGATTGTCGAGTCAAAACGATTCCCTTTCCTTTTCGCCGATCGGAGTTTGCGTTGAATGTCAGGAATTGTGCGCCGAAGCGCCGCGACAAAACTTTGTACAACGAAATTTCGCAATGACATTGTTCGCGATAGTTCGTTCATTGTTCCAAAACTTTAAATTCGACGATCGCGATTATTGCGTATAATGGAAGTAACGTGACCATTAATTCGAAAATACTGCGATACAGATTCAAAGTAAAAGAAAAAAAATCTAATCCTGACAGTTTTTTATTAAATTATAATCAGTACAAGGTCGAAAAATAAAAAAGGTCTTAAAGGAAACATTTTCAATCAATTTCGATCGTTTTCTAATGACTTTTAACCAAATCATGATAAGATATAGTTCAATTTCGATTGTAGTCGTCGTTTTACAAACAAATCCCCTCCGATTACGCTTTACGACGCAAATTTTTATCAGCTCGCACGAATCATTGATTGCGGATTTTTACGCAGTTGCGCGCGGGAATGATGATAAATTCAATTAATGCGTCCGCGATGTATGGCAGCCCTGGACAGTTAAATTTACTTTCGTTGTAATGAACATTAATTTACGATTTACCGGGCGATTTTATGCGCGTGCTTCGTTTTCGCGGCATTAACGCTCGCTCAGTTTGGTAAAAATTAAACAAAGAGATAATGTTTGGCGCGGAAAAAGATTCTGAATATTTCACGTTTATTGCTCGAGCGAGCAAAGACGCCCCGGCTAAAAGCTGTTTAAAGTTTAACCCTGGAACATCCATGTGTAATACGGCATTCAAGCGTAATAACTTTTAATGGTATATTGCGTTAAAAAATGGTAAATGTTGCACGAGTCGAGCGCCCGCGAATATTTACAAAGCCTGCGAGCCACCGAGTAAAGTAACGAGTCGTTCAATAAAAGTCACTGCCGGAAAGGACGCATTTTTGCCCGAAAAATCCTTGTCGAAGTGTTTCGTGTATAAATCATTTGTTTTATACCGCGAGACTCGACATTTTTACGGGGAAAACATGTGTAATTCACATGTTTTTATTGCGAGTCCGCTGTTTTTTATTGGATGCAACGATCCGCTGAACGCAAACATTGATAAAGTTGCGATGCGTAATATAAAAAAAAATAAATGAAAAATGGAAAGGACACAAATTAGTTTTGCGTTATGTACAAATATCCTCGACGTGCACATTTTTAAACTTATGTTCTCTGCAATTCAACAAAAAATATTTGCCGGATCTCGGTGCACCCACAGGCGACGTTCCCGGGAAAAATGTGCCACGAATAATGCGCTTTAATGTACAATTAATCGAACAAATAAACGCAACAGTTATGCTGCGGCGTAATTGCGCCATTATGCTTTAACCCCTGGGTGGTCAGGCGGTGAAAAATTTATCGGCCGGGCACTTAATGAGTCTTTTTGCAACCCGTACGAGCGCGGCGGCACACGCGCGGCACCGTACCGTGGCGGTTCGTGGCCCCCGTACGGGAATAATTCGGCCAATTCGTCATTACAGATAAACAACGCGCCGCGGGCGAAAAAGGCCGGCAATTCGCGCGAAAAAGCCGCGATAAAATGCACCGCGCAAAAATACGCCAGGGAATCTGCATATCTGTGCGGTGCGCGCGCCTTATCGCGAAACGCGCAATATTGGCCAATAAATCGCACGGGAATGAGCTGCGTCGCGCTATATTCCAAGAATTATGCGTAACGCCCTATCAATGGTATAAATAATAATTTTTCAGACAAAGCGTATTTCATATCGGCGCGTCGCATAATTACCCGCATTCACCCAAGGTTGCACCGTTAGCAAAAATCTTGGGCGCTATCTGGACGAGGAAGGTGCGTCGCGCGAATTCCGGACTGGTTTTGCGGGGAGGTTAGAAAGGTTAAGGGGCTTTTCCCCGTTGAGATGTCAGTTTTAAGTGCGACTTTCAACATTTTTTACTGCTTAATCAAAGATAAGCTATATGAATACCAATTTTATCAGTAAGTACCATTTTTATGAATTAAAATTAAAAAACGAATAAAATAAATATAATTTAATTATTAAAATAAAATAAAAATTTATCACACCAAATGACATGGAAGATGAAGTATATATATACATACATACATCTAAAAATAGAGAATCTTCGTGTCAGTGACATGTAGCTATTTCTTTAGGTATTTCTTTAGTATTGGTGCCTATTGTGCAACCTAAAGTATGATTAGCTCGTACCTTTTTTCACACAATATTTCACACGTTATACGCAATAGTTTCTCATTCGATTTGATATTAATCAGGTTTTGAGATTATTACTACTAATTTGAAATCAGATTTTCGAATTTTAAATTGTGGGACTCACTATGGCGAAAAATATTAAAAATTAAAACATGACAGTTTATTTAACATTGTTATAACGCTTCTATAGTATTCAATATTATTGCCGTTAACTTTGTTCAAATATTGTCTAGTGTGTGTGCACTGTAAGAAATTGCTCGAACATGTTAGTCTCACTTTATTTCGCGATAATCTTAACATCAATGCTAGGTTAGCCAGTCAGCAGTCAGATTGTTTGACATAGATATAATGTTGACCCAAAATTTTTATTCAACATGTTTTTAACCTTGCTTAAATTTCATTTAAGCAAGATAAAAGTCATTTTTTACTCAAAATACGCAAGAAAGAAAAACCAGATTTTTCCAGAATGAATCCCTTTTGCGAAACGGAGTTGTCGGAGCGACGAAAACGATCGAAACACGGTCGAACAAATGCAAAGAAAATTGGACTCGCGACGGGAAAAGCTGCGAAGCCGCGGAGCAGTCGAGGATTCTTGAAGAGTTGGAAATTGTTGTTTTCAACCTGCTCAGCGGTGTTTCATGAACAGCTGTGAGTCGAGGAAGGACACGACCGCTTATCCCATAAACTTTTCTCGGATTCGCGCTGATGAAGAGTGCAAAGTTTTCGGGGCTAAAAGTGTCCTCGGGATATCGCGCGATTACGCCGTTTCGTTAACCGTCGCGAATATTTTCCGCGTCGTGCAAAGTTTGACGTAATGGAGGGTTCGCGATGATGGAGGTACAAAAGTTGCCCCGGGAGGAGTAATTTTTGGGCGCGCGCGTCGCGCGGCAAAGAACGTTCGTTCGTCAATTATCCGCTTTCTGTGGCCCGAGGAGACGTCCTTTTTTCCGCGTCCCTAATGATGTCACTGAGGCACAAAGCACCATTATCTTGTAAAATCTCCCGGCACATTATTCTGACGAGATAATACTTTTTCCGTTGCGTTTGCAACGGCTTTATCGCGGATCTTAGTGGGTCTAAGTCCGTAGGATATTTGTTTTATATGCTCGAGATATCATCGTACAATATCCTCGAGGTACCCGTTTCCCGATGCCTCTGGGAAATCTCTGTATTTGGACGCTTGACGTTGCGACGCGCTTTGGGCGGGCAAAAACACATTTTTAATAATCCGGGTCATTTATTTTGCCATCGTGTTAGCATTTTCGCCGAAAATATGCTCGGCTGTTTTGCTCGCTTGTAATGACGTATTGAAATGCGTACATATTTATAAGGAATAATTTACATCTGCATTAAACGCACGTTAACCAATCTCATTATGGTTCCCTAATTTATTTTGCTCGTTTTAAAATGCGAGGGATGAAATTAATCTTTGAATTTCAATCGACGATCCCATTTCCATACTTAAAAAATTCGGGGGCGTTTTCCTGTGGATGCACTGAGAAAAATCGATCGATTTAGAGTAACTGAATATTAAGAACGAAGGCTGGACAATGGTAAAAGGTCATTTAACTTCGGTTTAAAGTTGTTTTGTGTAAATTCGAGTAAAAAAAAATTGGAAGTTGAATTACTTAAGCCCATCAACTCAAAAAGCAGTTAAATTTACTCAGGTCTGGAGTAGAACTGTACTACTGAATTTGGAGTTGAAATTACCTAAATTGTCGAAATTAATAAACGTTTACGTGATACGTGGAATTTAAATGTATTAAATATCGTTGAATTATTAAATAAATTAGTATTCGACGAAATACTAATTTAGAATTAACAATTCATAGATTAGATCCAGCCAACAAAAAGTAGATCTATCCTATTGTTTAGTCAGATCATACTCGATTCCACTCCTTATCCAAGTTATTTTTACTTTATTTTCGAACCGTACATTTTTTATCGCAGAACAGAACCGGAATCACTTGAAGTTATTCAAATTATTTCCATATATCTTCCATCGATTAAAACTCATGTTACTACAACCGATCGTCTTGAAATCGGCATCCCAGTGTCGGTTATCCGTCAATCGCCACGCAGCGACACTGAAATATCGTTTGTACGCTTTGCGTGAAGAGTCGTGGATGTCGCGACAAACTCAAATATTTCTATCGAAAGCTCTCGGAGAAGAAACGTCGCGCAGTCAGCATAAACGACATCGGTTCTTTCACGACTGTCACCTGCCTGTTGCATTCTTCGCGCGCGCGGAGAGATATCCGGCAGCGAATTGCTTCGCGTAAGCGAGTTCTCGTCTTTACCAAGATGGGTAATCGGGCCGTCCGATTAACGCGCCGCACTGAAGAGCGCCATTTAAGTAAGCGGTTAAGACGAGATAAAGATAAGTGTTTGCGGGTTTTATTCCATGGGAGTTCGAGTTGTTCCCAATCTACGCGTTTCGTCGTGATAGAATGCTTTTTCAACGCGGTTAATTGGCTTTTTATTCGCGGCCGGGGAAAAAATGACAGACAATCGGGAATGTCTTACGCGGCGGAGAACCCGCAAGAAGTCAATAAGGCGATTCCCGGCGATTGTTCCGCGATTCGCTTTTTCGCGCTCCGCTCTTCGAACGGATCGTTCGCGTGTCAGATTAGCATTTTGTTTGATTGCTCGCGGGAACTTGTAACGCGGTGAAATTAAATATCGCCGGTGCAGCGAATTTTGCGAAAAAAGTGGTTTGTGGTTCGAACAAATGAGCGTGAAATGCCGGTGTTACTGTAGCTATGTTTTGCGCTTTGTTGTACGCATTTTTTTGCCGCGAGACTAAAGTCGGAAAGTAATTATTCCAAGCTGTCGTTTTCGATTACTCATCTGTGGTGTACGGACACATTTTATTTCGTGGAAATAGTGAGTCGGTGGGATTTAAATTTGAGTTAAGTTTGCAGTTTAAGTGATGTTTGTTTCTGGTACGAAATGGTGGTAAACAGGGTTAACTGTCGCGGTCTCTGAAAATGTTACATTTTGAAACTGAAGTCGTATGCAGAATATTTCTTTCGATTGCGTTAAAATATTTTCACTCAGAGTTTTGTAGAAACGGTCGTCTAAGATGTTTACTTTCTGTATTGTATATAAGAAATGTGCCGTCAGATTATTCATAAGAGCTGAGAATGATTTGCAAACTAAAAAAATCTTCCTTAGCTTCGAGTTTCTAAATTTTGTTGGGTCTTAAATTGAAACTCAGTTTAACATAAAATCACACGTCTATAAACAATCAATTTGTTTTCCATGAATTTATTAGTTTCCACTAACTTCAGTTTACAGCGACAGTTTCAACTTTAAATTCACAGGAACAGTAACTCCAAACTGACTTCTACCATCTTAATCTTCAAACCTGAGCGAACCCTTTTCAAATGGAACGAACTGTTGATACAGTCTGCCTGGTTGTTTCCACTTGAATGTACTCAAATTGCTAATGAAAGAGATTTCCACTCAGATTGTTCAGATGAATTAAAAATATATAATTTTAACGATATTCTTCTTCCTAATCTCATTATCGCCTTTTCTATTTTTAACACATAGAAAACTATACAAAATATCTAGTAAAGTTTTTGATTCGTTGATATAAAAATCTGATATAAAAATAATCGGTATTTATTCATAACGTGTACTGATCTAATCAAAATAAGTTTGCAACCAAAAATGATCAAAACTTGATCGAAAACGTCTCATTTTTTGGATGATTAACTATTGTTTTTTTACTCGGGCAGAGTTAAGAGTGTTGCTTCTACTCGCACGATTGTTCTCACTATTCGTCGCGTCGACAGAAACGTTTGACGGTAATCTAGCTGGCTCTGGGGCTATGTGCAAATTAGCCGCAGATGCGATGTTGCCAGGGCGTCGGTGGGAGCCGGCGTCGGTCGTCCCTTTGAAATCGCTATCGGCCCTTTGCTACCAACAAGCGGCGGTATCTCGGCGAGTCACGCGCATCTCTTGCCACTATATACGGGCCTGTGCGCGCGTGTTATCGGCGCCGCCGCGGACGCAACAGATGAACCGATGACCGTTATGTACGCGATGCTCCGCGTTATCGTCACAACGGATATCGTCACGAAATTATCCATGCAGAAAATGCCGACTTTGCCGCGATATCACAATCGAAGCGGTGCCGGCCGGCGTCTAACAGCGCATCGCAACACTCGATCTATCGACCGGAGCGTTATTGTGGCATTCCGGGGCTTCATATCGATACAGTTTTTTGTCGCTGCTGAGTTACGAGTAACTGTAATAGAGTTGTTCATTACGACCCCGGTATAAGTTGCGCCAGATAATCGCACGATTGCACGCGGAGTATTTAAATCACAGGTTGGAGGGAAAAATTGTTGACGGTGATTGTGGGACGTTTTTGGTTTGAGATATCGAGAGGTGTCAGGAGACGTTATCGCAGATGGGCATATCGTGATTGGGAGACGAATATCCCCATCTGATAGAAATGAACGGAAAATTATCAACGTGGACGAAGAGGATCGAAATGAGAAGGGTTGATGACTTGGGAAGATAATTTCAGTTGGCGATTTATGATATATATATTTTACTACCGGATGTTTATTTGTGGAATCTGGATGGGCGTAATGAGATTGCACAAAGTTGATTATTCAGAAATCTGATTATTCAGGAAAAGGATTATTCAAAACATAAAATTCCTTCACAGACATGTAAAGGAATTTTATATTTTGTTGATTCCTTTAGAAAAGTCCTGCATTTGAGGTGGGGAGAAGAAAGACTCTTGGTCCTAATTCTTTGTGGATAAAACTTTGTGGATAAAACAAACTTGTGCACCTTATTGAATTCAAATTTAAGTATAAGCTTTAGGAATTGGTTAAATATTCTAGTTTCATCCTAGACTACACATGCAACTACAGAAATCTTCTATCATTAACATTTTTTGTGTTTTTAAAGTTACATATGGTACCCCCTTAATTACAGTTTTCATGTAAACATTAATAAAACTTGTCTAACTGAAACTCCACGACAAATTCAATAATTTCCTCTTTCCTCGAACAATCCAGTACCAACTCTAACAAACTTATTCTTCAGACCCGAACCCAAAAGAGCCAACTCTCACCTCCGACCCTCGTATCAAACGGTAGGCGATTGTACACGCAAAACGACGCGCAATTGTCGTCAGCGTTTGATTTGATCGCGTGTCCATTTTGTCTTACGACTGCGCCGAATAATTGCGCTTCACCATAATCAGATACGCAGCCGCGGCGTCATCCGAACGGCACCGCGCGGATTCCGTTCGCCGGCGGTTTATGGCCCGTCGTGTCCGAGGTCAAGTGTCGCCTGTCGACGGCGTCGCGCGCATTTTTGCCCGATTATTTATTTATTAACGTGAAACAACGTCTGCAGTCCGAATTACAGTTAGAGGCTTGGATTTCCTCAGACGCAAAAATCGCCTACACGGGTAAGCCCGACGGCATATAATTAGGCAAATCCTTAATTAACATTATCGCGTTGCCGCGGCAATAATGTCCGCAACGAACGGTCATCGGCGCGCGACGATTTATGGCCGCGCATTTTTTGCCGATTTTGCGCTTTCGGGGGCGTACCGAGTAACGATGCTATCGACGAAATCGTCCGTTAAAGTCTCGCATAATGATGCACGGCATTTTAATTCGAACGCGGCTCTGTCATACCGCAGGTGATAATTGCGCAACGGACAATCGCACGAAAACACCGCAGCGATCGTGTGAACTGCACGCCGCGATCGGAACGCGGACGACTGTAAATCATTTTCCCGTGAAACGCCGAAGGGGGGAGCCGATCGGCGTAATATATTGCGATTTGCCGGGTTTTCGCGGAAAGATATTTTCGGTTCGTGTAATGCATTTGCGCGGTGTCCGCCGAAGTGCAAAGTAATGTTGATGGGTTTCGTCGAATCATTAGAGAGAAGCGAAAATCGTACGTTTGAAATGCAACTTTGTCAGCAATTTCGTTTTTACTCAATCACGCCGAGCGTCGCCATTTGCAAAACAAATTCCGAAACAATTCAAACGCAATTTCAGTTCGCGCAAATAGTGCTCGAGTCAACTGCTTTTCCACTTTTAATGTCGGATCTGCGACGTAATTAACGAACGCGCCGAGTCCTGCTTCCGTACGCATAACGCGCAACGCGGAACAATTTTTGAAACTTATAATAACCCGCAGTTTGTTGACATAATAGTATCGTAATTACGCCCGACCAAAATTCGCTAAAATGTTCACTCGCGACCTCGAATTCGCATTACAATTTTTACAACTCGTTACCTGAAGTGCACCGCGCGTTATCCGTATAAATTAGCATGTCTCGAGAGCACCGCTCGTACATAAATTAGTTATTTAATTAAGAAATTGATCAATTAAATCGTCAGGCGGATCGGCCGACGTCCACCTTGGAGACGTGTAATCCCAAAGAAATGACATTCGCTCGAGACGACTTGACATTTCGCTCTCCGACTCGTTCGGTCGCCGACACGTGTAAGCTCTTTAAAAAAATGTATAACGTATCGCCTTCGACTTCTCTTCAACTGCTTTATTAAATACCAACAAATATTCCAGCCGACGTCATCAATTTAGCCTACATACCAAAGCCGGCCACCAATGCCTCATCCACCAATCCCAATATCAAAGCCCGCGCGATAAATTAATTTCCCCGCGTCAATTAATTACCGACTAATGTCGCAGTGTCTCGAGTGATACGTATTACCGCGATAACAATATTCCTCCCGCCACTTAATCTGGCTAACGTTATTTATATAACAGTGAGAAAATTACTATCCAGAGTAAACAAAATATCCCGAGAATGAGGTAGTGATAGGTCCCTCCGAAATGGAGTTAGATTCTCACTCTTTAAGTATTACACCTTACACCGTTCCATGAACTCCGGTCATTTTTAACCATGTACGTTAAAATTCCGATCGACTAAACGTTACACAAAATGTTGTCCCAGTATTTATGCTCGAGATAACGCTCGCGATATAATAAACAAATTTATTATAAAACCGTAGTACAGCTTTACAATTTATCGTAATAATTTTTGCTGTATGTAAAGATCTGAACAATTTCGTAACATTGCAAAACTACTTCGTACTGATTTCAACAGTGCTGTGTTGATTTCACAAGACGTAACGATATTTGTTTTTTACTTTCAGTTTTCATAAATTCAATAATTAAGTCGCGTTCATTGCAATAAATGTTTATGAAAAAGAAACACCGTTTATATTAATTGAAATAATAAATAAAATAAAAACTCCCTAGAATATCCGTACAAATTTCGACTTTACAGACATAAATTCTACTATATCACACATCGAGTTCACTCACTGGCACATTTACCTTACGTAAACTTTGCAGATAAAGACGTTATTTGCACCAATATCGATTATTTTGTCACCGTTTCCATTCATGCATTCAAATTATTTGCATTGTTCTTATGGTATTTGCATATTTCACCACTCGTAACCTTTTGTTTGTCGCCTCTCATAGTAACACCTGACGCAACAAAATAATACATCGCTGGACGTATCATCATAACTTTCCGGCTTTTTCTCACAATCGTTACATAATCGAAACGTATAGAAACGTATTTCCTTCACAGTTCATTACACGAAAAGCGAATGTATATTAAAACACTGGAACAGTAATAAAATCCTAATGAATATTCGATCGAATAATTCCACGTCGAGTGCTATACGCTTCATTAGACAAATGAATGAACGCATGTCAGCGTGCAGTCCAACCAGCATATTTTAACCCTCAGGTGCCTCACATGTTTCTTTGCAAATGATATCCCGCAGGGGCCAAAAGAGAATAAATTAACTTCAAAGATTAATTCAAGTTATGGGACAATTAAAAAGAGGCTTCCAAATAGTTGCGAAAACTCGTTTATTTGGAAAATGAGATTATTATAAGAGATGTTGAATTCAGAGAAATTCTTTTGAAAAAATGAAGTCCATATTTTAAAGATAAAGTATATGCAATGCTAAAGTAATTTAGCTTGAAAACAATATTTTGTTGGCAATGTAAAATTAGTTAATTTACACGATTGCTAACGAGACAACAGAAACTATCAAAACAAAAATGTTTTATATATTTCTGATATATAGCAATTTTACTAATTGCACTTGTGCCACTAACAGAAATTCCATACATGTAAAAAAACTCTCTGTTTCTTTTTTACCCCCGTCGGGTACCCAAGAGTTAATTAACGTAAATCAGTTAATGAATAATTACTAAATTCCACGAAACATAGCTCTCTCTAAAAGCACTAATTCCGTGCAATGTCCTCATACAAATTAATTATGATCATTTGTCACCTCGACAAAAAAATCACGAAAAAACGTTCATACGTCGGCGTCCCCGTGATTGGAGCGCGGCGTTCGCCGATAGCGAAACTTTTCCAACGCATAATGAGTTTTCGCGAGCAATTTAAGTCGATTTTTGTTAACTCGATCGTCGCCGTTTATTATCTATCAACTCGCCGGGCGGACTTTTGTGCGCTGAATTAATTCGCGGCAACTGTCGCAAATGAATCAATGATGTCAATTACGCACAAATAAATACTCTATTAAAATGCAAACCGGACGACATCCCGCGACAAAAAACGCCGCTCGATAATCGCGCGAAAATCCGCGACTAATGCCACGCGCGCCATAAATAGCGCGACTCGTCCGGTATTGCCGTTGCGATTCGCATTTACATCTTGTTCCGATATTTCCAACATTTCAACGAGCACTACATATTTATACGCGTGACCCTTTTTTCCCGCCGTTTTCGCGCGAACGTATACGCGCCGGTTAGTTTGAATCTAAATGATATATGCCCGTCACGATCTTTCGAATAAACATTTCATCGCGGCGAGCAAATATTGCTTTGCGTTTATCAAAACAATTGCGCAAAAAATACAACATGCGGATTAATATCTGAGTCGGCGTTTTTTCGCGGCGAAATGTCGCTGGAAATTTGACGTCGGTCGGTCATAATTATCGCCGTCGGTAATCCGCTTTTTTCCCGTAGCTTAATTGAAACTGACTGACAAACACCCGGCGTCATTACGTCAGTTGAGCGATCGGCACCTCCGGCTTGTCTTCGAAATTGTTATCCCAATGCCGTCCGCGTTGATTGGACAAAGTTATGGAAATTCTTGCTGCGCCTTGCAAAAATGCCACGCATTTCGCGTCCGCCTTTTATTCTCTCATTGGCTCAGGCTTTGTGCCGGTGTAATTTCAAAAGAAAATTGATCGGCGCGTAGGCGATGCGATTGCTAAATGCAATGTCGGATTAATACGGTTTTTTACGCAGATCCGCGATATTTACGATTTTATCATGACGATGATGTGAAGTCGTTTTCGATGCGATTTTTCGAGCAGGTTGATTTTATTTGTTTTAGGGAGCAGTAAACACTTTTATGTATATAATAATCCGAGAATCTTTCTTCCGTTGCTTCATTTGAAATATTTTTTTCAAACCATTCCATCCCTTCACACATGTCAAACTGCTAGAAGAACAGATATAGGTTAAGTCAAAATATGCAAAGTCATTGCAAGTTACATTCAGTCTAAAATATGTAATAAAATGTGTATAGAAGATATAGTACCAAATGGTTTTATGTGCTTTATGGAAAAATACTTTAGTCATTCTTTACAGATAAGATAATTACTCTTGGTTATTTAAGCAAATCAGCAACGTAACCTATTAATCGCACATGTGTCAATGTATATGTATGCCTTAATCTAGCAGCCCTATGTACATGCACCCTAAATATTAAGGGACAGTCCGGTGAATTTTCATCTATATGTTAATATTACGAGTCATCTCAAAATAAACTTCAACGAAGTACTGGCAGACCAAGAGGTATTGTAAAATTACATATATTTTCAGTGAAATGACAACTAAATATGTTAATTCGTAATACCTTTTCCGGCTAGTTACAATACCAATAGCATTGTTTAACTTTACGCAAAATAGTTGTGGCTATTCAAATTTCATTGTTCACCAACAAAATACAACAATATATTACACTGTAATGTGACAGAAGTTCTGATCTCAAATTACTATAAATTATGGTAAAAACTCACATAATTTTTCTCTCTATTTGCGGAAGAAGAAACGTTAAAAGGATGCAGATTGCGATTTGCGATTTCACTGGTCGTTAATCCAGCCTCGAGACGTGAGCCACATCCGTCGTAACATGGAAATGAAATTATTAAAGGTCACGTAAATCAATCAGCCAATTGCCCGCCGTCAATCGAGTTATTAATTATTGCGATTGAGTTTCCGTCGGGTGAGCAAAAAATTTGATGTTTATCCAGGAACATTTACATTAGCAGCGATCGTGCGAAGGCATCATTAAATAACATATCTGTCGCTGCTAAGTGAAAAGATCGTGTCAATAATACGAGCGCGCGCTTGAATAGTCATCGATCATTTATTATTCATCAATACCGGGATTTTTGAGCAAACTCGTTCGGCGAGAAGTCATCGGCTCGCCTTCCGTTGGCAAACACAACGATGATGGATGTACACACTCGCTGAATTGATTTACACGTGGCGCGTACGTTAATAGAAAATTCTTCGTTGCCAAAATAAAGCAATCCATTTATTTTGGAAATCATTTTTTACTCCTTCCACCAAAAATTGTGCCGTTTTGCATGACAGACAATTGCATAAATAAGCTGTTTTACATAAATAAACTATCGATATACAGATTACTTTGACATGATAATCATTTTGGAACACCACAGGTGGTATCGAATCGATCCAATTTCGGAGTGCAAAAGTTGATAGGGATTGGCTTTTGATTAAAAATGTCGTTTTAATTGAACTTTTCATCAGGTTAACTTTGGAGAAACTTTGCTGGAATGTAATATTCGCTTTGCAAATAGCAGAAAAAAGGGTACTCTAAAAGAGACGTCTGCAAAATCGTACGTTCCACGTACATTTTTGCGGAAGTAACTAAAAGCTCAAAAAACGACTGAAAAATGTCAGAAACTGTTGCAAACAGTTCGCTCAACTGTGAAAATCATGCGAAACTGCAAAGATCGATCAACGAAACGTGAAACACTCGCAATCGCGCAGATTAATCACACATTTTTGCCGCGGCGTTTCCCCGTGTTTCCATCTGTTTTTATCGAAATTAATGCAACTCGGATATCGACTGGCTCATAACAGAAATTGCACGCGCACCGCACATACCTCGCCACCTTATTCGCCGCGTCCAATTAACAAGGAACAAATCGACGAGAAAAAACACTTGCATTTATCACTAATCAAACATCGCCGATAATTCAATTCCACTTAACATACGGCGAAACGCGTAAAAAGGCGCGTACCTGCATTAACGTCACTCAGCACGCGCATAAAGTCCATCCATAAAATGGCCGCCGACTTCGCCCAATTAAATCGCGAACGTAAATAATGAAAGCCTAAGCTCCAAATAACGAAGCGTCCGCCGGGAGCCGCATAAAACCGCTGATTACGCGCGGCCTGAAATTCGTTCATTTACATGACAAAGCGCGTAATCGCGTTCTTTAATCAGCGTTCCAGTTTTGTCAATCACTCGCCCATTCGGCCGTTGCGATCGCTGACCGCGCGAGGCGCGATTTTCCACGTGCCACTTTGGCTCGGTTTCCGCGTGCCGTCGTTTGTTCATTAAATTTTCTCAAATGTTGCAAAACCCGGCCGCGATGCACCCGATAGTGCTCGGAATAAACGAGGCGGACAATTGCGCGTCAGAAGTACGAGTCAATCGAGATCATTTTATCTCGACGGTGTCACCATTGAGCGCAACGCACTCGTCGGCGCGGCAGCCACGTCCAAAGGAGATGCGGTCGATAGGTTTGGACTGTTACTTCAGAAACGGCTGAATGCTAATTATCTGATTCAACATATTGCTCGGGGTACACACGCCGTTTTGTCCGGCGTACGCAAACGCGAGCCCAGATGACTATCGCGGGCCTTCGAGTGGCACAATCTGCTGTGGGAATCGTTGCTGCGGAGCGTGCCATTACGCATTCGGTACCGCGTTCCGACGGCAGGTAACACGACCGAGAGATCAATTTCCGATGCGACGTTGAATAATGCGTCGCGATCGGCTCCTTGCGCTGCGCGATATTTCATCCGAGCGCGCGCACCGCCCGACGAAAACGCGAGCGCGGTTACGCGATCGCGAATTTCCAACGACAATTCAACCGTCTTTGCCTCACGAAGCATTGGAGAACGATTCTCTGGCGCCATTTGGATAAGTCAAAGGAGGGTCTGTCGCACTAGTAAAAATTGCGGGGAAGCTGTAATTAGGGCAGGATGAGGATGCCATATTACTCGATCTGGTCCTCATCAGGCAAACAGATAAGGTCTTGATCGCGGATGTAACGGCTGGGAATCGATGTGGATGTGTTGAGGAAATGTGATCAGACTTTTTTCTGCGGAAAAAATACCATGACTGATACGAGAATTGAACCCTCCGTGCTCAGTTAGCAGACTGCCTGACTTGTCTCCGAGCTAATCAAAGACTTTAAACGTAAGACATCGCGATATGTCTATCATATTACCATATTATGATGTGGCTTGCATTGTTATAACCTGATCAGGCTCACTTAAAGTTAGTCTTATTATTTCTTGACCAAACCCTGACAAGGCCATGATCAGTTTGCCTTATCATAGCTACACCAGAATTACGCGACCATAAACTTGATGAGGCTGTCTTCGTTTCCTGATACGGACCATATGTCTTATGAGACTTGCCACATCACAATTTTTACTAGGGTGTCGATGGCGAATGTAAGTTGGGTACGCCGAAGGGAAAAACTGTAGTCAGTGCCAAGGGTGAAAAGGGAATGTTGACACAGCATGAAATGTACGATGTAAGACAACTCGGAAGTAATGATACGTACCTATAAGATTGTGTTGCTACGGTAGCGTAAAGTATTCTGTTATGAGTGTGAAATGGTATTTAGTCTAAAATATCCTTGGAACTTATTGGAAAAAGATCGAAAAATTCTTCAATCTTTTCGAATCACAGATCATTTTAGCTCATTTTCAACCCAGTCGAAGAAGAAAAATTTTTTTTCGAATATTTAATTAACTTGAAAGGATTGTTTTGGAAAAAGTATAAACATATTTCGTCTTCTCATGGTTCTAAACTCCCTCTTTTTTTCTGTTTGAGGGAAAGAGGGTTAAGCATCGTAGCGTTCTTCTACGTTGTGCGGGACAAATGAGGCAAATTCAAACGCGGTCCCGGAGCACCCTAATACGGTTGACGACTCGTCCGGATACTCCGTATTTGGCGCAAGTCGCTCATCGCGAACCGATCTGGGCCAAAGCACCGGCGAGTTTTGTTGACGGCCGCTGTTATTGCTTCCGAGTGGTCGCGCGCGAGGTAAGGTGCGCGGAAGAACAGGTTTCGCGAACGCTGTTTGTATGGCAAGTCGGAGCCGGAAAAAGACGGCGGAGCTCTGGAGGTCGGATAGTGGAATCGGCTTTTTAGGGAGAGAAACGATGGACTGTTGTTGATGGTTTTTCCGAGTTTTTTCTTGGAGTGGTACCAATGTTGCGATGGTATCGATAGCTGTTCGATGGAAATATGACTTTGTAGGTTACTATTGGTGAAAGACATGTTGTTTGTGTGTATTTTAAATGTGACTAGCGAGTTCTTTTCGCAATTTGACATTGTTTTTCGTAAGCTGAGTACAAGTTTTCTTGGTGAGGTTTCAGGATGTAGTAACGCATTCCGGGAGTTTTAGAATCAGAAGTAACGTAGGTTGGAAAGTTTTGAGTGAACGTCAGCTTTGTAAAAAGTAAATTTAATAGCGTTTTCATACAAGTGACATTGCTGGAATTATGCCAGTGGGAGACTCCAATGTATATTAATTAGAGTCATTATAAACTAGTTTGGATAAACGTACTGGAAATCTAGATTTCTTATGTCATTAATCAAATGCGCTGAATCTTCACGCAAACTATGTGTATATAAGTGTCAGTTCTATTGCTGTATTGTACTTGAGGGTGTGGCGAAAATATTCCGACATAACGGCTGGCATTTGAAATCTACACAGATTTGCAATAAAATTATTTTCAGATTGTTAGACCTCAGTTCAAGAGTATGTAATTTATTATCTCCAAATCTCACCAGTCAGTGGTGTAGAGAAAGTTTCATGTGAAATGTGATGTAATTTTGGCGAATTTTTCTGAACTATGGAATGAATGAACTATGGAAAGTGTTTCATTTTTTCTAGGTACTATTATTGAAATACTGAATTAAAAAAACAATGAGACCCATTTCACTCTGATTCAGTGACAAGTTTAAAAGAACAAATCGACACAATTTTATTATATCGATCAATTTCATTAAAATGGGACAGGTGTCGCTCAAGGCTACTGCTGTGGCTCAAAACAGTCGCTGTTTTTGAGCGACATTCTAAATTGCTTTCGCTGAACCATCTCGATTTTCCGCACAGTAATCACTGTTAAGTTCAGAACTATTCTCGCTTGATATAATGAAGATTACTATTTTTACAAGTGCTCATGAAATGGTACTGATATGATTAGACATTCGTTTTTGGTGAAAAAGAATACTGTTAATCATACAAGAAAATAGCTATCCTTAACAAATGAAATTTTTTATTGAAACATACTGATTTGATTTGAACCAAAACTTAATTTTGTAACTAACGATGTACGCTTTGAAAATGATTCTAAAAAACTTTGAAAAGGTTAAAAAAATAGCCTCATCCAATCAAACAGATTATTTCTGAGAGTGCACAACAGATGACTTCCCTGATACACAAACGTCCCGCCTCCCTCCGAATCTGCGAACAGTCGCCCTTTCACCCCCGCAATTATCCGGCGCGGCAGAGCGCGCGCTTCCTCGTCGGCCGAAAGCGCGCGTTCGCACTCGGCCGGAAAAGTCGGCGCCGCGCGAACCGCGGAAGCGGCCGGCTCCGGCTTTATCGGGCCTCGTCGCGTTTCGTCTCTTCCGCGCTTATATCTCGTCTCCATCTAATTGCCGCGTTCGATAAGCCGGCTACGATGCCTCGATTATCTGCGACTGTTATCTGCCCGGCCGCCAGATAAAGAAGTTACGCCAAGTTCGCGTCCGCTCGCCGGCCAAACCAGTTTGTGATTTCGTTTCTGCGAAATGCAAATACCATTGCGGTTTCTTGTCGTGTGACGCGCGCGAAAAAATGCGCGACAAAAGGAGCAGAGTGGTCGGGGCAATGGCTCGTGCCGAGGCGGCATTAGCATGCGCGTCGTCGTCGCTTTTTAATCGGCGCGATTTATCGGACGGGATGCGTTTCCGGCGACCGGGTCGTCCGGGTCGGGGCGCGCCGATAATTGCGCCGGCCGCGCCCCCCGGACTCCAACTTTCGCGCCGGCTTCGGGACGTTTAATTCACTTAACTGGGCGAGCGCCTGTGGAAACTCGTTACCGCGCTGGCAGCTTAATTGCGCGAGCTGCTTCGTGTGGCTTTGGGCGGCCGCCCGGGGCAAAATTCAAAAGTGGAAATCACACGGTCGCGCGCGGCGATTCAGGGGGCGAACAGGTGGAAAAAGTTGGAGATCAAATTTTGTTGGGAGTCGACGGTTTTGTAATCGTAGTTTTAGACAAATTTATACATTTAGGGTCAATTTGAGTTACAATTTTAAGTTAAAGTTCGGAAGTTAGTCTAAAATAGTCTTAATATGCCTAAGGCAGTGTTAAAATGTTTTAAAAATTCTGAAATTTGTCTGTAAGTGTCTGAATTTGGTCCAAGAATTATCTTTGGTTCTAGAATTATCTTCAAATTTCTATAAGGTATTAAATTAGATAAAAATGCCCTAAAACGACTACGAAAATGTCTATAATTCTGAAACTGTTTCAAAAAGACTAAAATTAGTCCGTAACTGTTTATACAAATCTTAGATGTTATAAAATAACTCTAAAGTTATCATTTTATAACAATCGTTTTTGGATAAAGTGGTAGGCTAACATTTTTACGTCGTGCGCCTATCTGGTGATGGACGATGGTTTCGACGAAATCTCGTTAGTAAAAGTTACGTGCCAGTACCGAAGACGAGGGCGTGTGATGCGTAATGTGAAGGTGAGGTTGGGGCGATGCTCTTTTGGGATGGCAGTTGACGTTGACGAAGTTGTGGGTAGAAAGGATGATGGGGTAGTTGGAGAAATGCTAGGGCGAATTTTGGGTTTAAAGGTACTCTTTGAAGAAAAGTTGAAGACTTCCATATATGTGCCCTTTTTGTTTAATCGCTTTAATTACGTATAAAGTCATAATAATGTTAAAAACGTTGGGAAAAAGATACTAACTCTTAACAAATTACGTTAAATTAAAGGTAAATAGTTAAGGTAAATAATTAAAGGTAAATAATTCAACAGATTATTTTCTTTTTTGGAAAATTTAATTATACATGTTTTCACTTGGTCAGAGACACTACCGCGTCTCTTGATAGCCTGGGAATTGTATGGCCTGGGAAATGTTCACGAAGGGTTCAACTGAAGGAAACCGTTTCCTAAACATGTAGTTCTACTTACCTGAGCCTGACAATGCGAGACCTATTTCAGTCCTGCAATGTCTATTGCATAATTAGGGTCTTCCCGAAGCATTGCATGCGACACCGAAAGTGTACTTACCAACATTAAAAAATTACAACTGTGTTAAAATAAAAATTAGCCGGCATTTCCATAGTTATTTAAATTAGATATATTCAGAGTTAATTCATAAAAATGTCAGATTTTAAAAAAGTATCTTTCATGAAAATATCTTTACGTTGTCAAATCATGAGTAGTGTTTGTATTTTGACCCACGTCATTATCATCATTCACCTTAATCGATGATTATATAATTTAATATTTTAAATTATATAAATCATTAAGAATAACAAATTTTGAACAAATCAGAGGGGGCCGGGGAAATTTTCGCCGAATTGTCATGGAATTTCTCATATTCTTGTAGTCCAATGAGACAAAAATGAAAGCTGTCTCCACGATCGCGTACCCACCTACTGCTATCCTGTTCCCAAGTTTTATTAGGATGTGTGTGCACTTCTCAACTCAAGATATCTAAATGGGGTTTTGATCTTGATTGAGAATAGTTTCTTTACCACAGTTTAAGGCAACGAAAAACGCAAACGGAGAAGGATAGAGAGTAACTTTCACGTTAAAACAATTTGTAGAACAAGTTCTGATACCTAATTCTGGTACTCCTAACCAATTGACTTGGACTCCACAAGACGACAATAAGATGGAAACAGATGGGCATCAGTATGGCAACAGTCCGACTTATGGTTATGATCCATCATGTTGTCATCTGTTGTCACACTTATGTCATACTGATGCCATACCACGCTATAAGGTCGCCCAATTTTCATTTCCATTCGAGCTAACGAAATTGCGTACTAAAACATCGTAATGAATCTAATCACGGACATCCAGAAACGCATCCAAATTCCTGGATCCCTGCAGCATAAATCCTATCCACGCCATATCACAAGCGCCGCGGGAAAGCCACTACGTTCAAGCTTTTTACTGCATTCGCTCGTTCGTCCGCGGATCTCCGGCCCCTATCTTGGGTTCCGTCCATCGTCCCTCGGCGCGCGCTCGCGAAGAAAACGAATTGAATTTAGTCCGCGGCCGCTCGTTTCGCTTCGTTTGTATGACGTTTACGTGCGTCGGCTCGCGTCGTCGAAAAGTTTTATGCTTCCCGGTACACGCGGACCAAAATGAATGTCGCGACTCGAGGACAAGGCTCGATTGGTTTAATTGGACTGCGCCAGGAATAATAAATAGCCTTCTTAAACAATGTAGGTGGTCCGCCGAACATTAATAATGATGAACAATAAAGATAGAACCGTTCATTGAGGAGCAAAACGCGACGGACGCGATAGCGCGCGCTCGTTGTTTACATTTATCTTCCTAAATTGTTGGTCTGGCTATCCGTATTCCGAGTGGTAAATCTACGTAGGATCATTCTATTATTTTGCAAGTTAACATATTCCTGCGAACGGGGCTCGTCGAGCGGGGCCATTGTCGGCGGTTCCCAGCGTAGCCTGCTCGCGCTATCGGAAGCCCGATCGAGATCTAATCACGCGAAATGGAGCAGCGGCCGAAAGGGTCCGATTCTGTGTCGGGATCTAATCGTAGGAAGCGGGTAACTTCGTCAAGTCCCGCTCCAACTTTTCCACGAGACGGTAATAAGCCGGGCAATTGTGTTCACGGTCACGATAAATCAAGTTGCCCGCCCGGTGACACTCATTTCTGGCACCAACGCAATTAGAGAGATGGGAACGCGTCCGGCTTTCCCAGCATTCAGACGGCGCCACTTCCGTGGGGCTGAAAGTCGCGCCGGAAATTCGATCGGCGCTGCAATTCGGGGGCGATAGGGTTACGGGGTTCTTTCGTGACGCTGTCCGAGGGTAGAGGACAGGTGAAGGGATAGGAATTTAGAGGACAGCTGTAGCGTGACAGTACAAGTGTGTACTTAATTCTGTTAGGAGATCCTAGACTTGCAGTGAATTTCAGTCTACCATATAGTAATTTGGACACTAAAAAATAATAGCTTGCCGCGAGCAGAATCGGAACGTTGCAAGTTGAATTCTACTTGAGACAAGTCAAATCTACTTGCGACACGCAGATTCCGCTTGCCGCATTCTGATTTCACATAACATTTTTTAGAGTGGACGTATGTTGAAAATCGTCACTGCTCATTTATGTACTTTTGCCCACAAGTAAAATGTACTATATCACTGCAACTTTCAGTACCAGAAAGTTGCAGAAATATTTCAGAAGAACATTCTGATACTGGAATTGGACTTTCAATTTCTTTGAGTTAAATCTCTATTGCCAAACGATGATATCCAGTTTCCAAACTGGTACGTTTAGATCAATCTAATTCACATCGACGTGGTTTTCTAAAATCATAAATTTTGTAAAATGTTAAACATTATTCTCAAAAGGTTTGTTCGGAGAAGGACAATTCTTATTCTTTCTTGAAATTCTTTTAATGCCACTTCTTAGCAACGAGGTTGATTATCTGCTGCGATAAGTGTGTTCACAGAAAATGACCAAATTAGGTCCAATCTCGGTCCACTCGGAAGAGACTATAACTCTCACCACCCGTCTCCTGAATCTCGTCTGGCAACTTTTATTCGCCTCATTCCGCGGGCGTGAGGATTTGTCAAAGTTCCAATTTGTCTTGGCGTCTGTCATTGTTGAATTTGGCGCCGTAAGTTCGACGCGTAAATTAGACACGTGCAAGCGACGGCGCAGAATTGCTGAACGATTTGACGGGAAACTTTAATTAAACCCGCGAAAGTTGATTTAGGGCGCGGATTAATGAATTTTATATCGCTCGATTGCCGCGCTTATTAGCGACCGCGAACTGATAGCCGCCGATCGATCTCTCTAACCCCTTAATAATCGTATTCCCAAAACGATTTTGCATTTCGTGAACCTTTCACGTCGTAAATCAAGCGTTTAATTTTCGTCGCATTTTCTCCATGAAATCAATTTTCCTGGGAAGACTGCTATTTGGAGAGAATATATGCATTAAATAACCTGAAACAAAATAACTTCGACGAAATAATCCAGGCAAAACACCACACTGACAAAATGAACCGGGACAATATAATTCACTCTCACAGTAACCACGATGAAACTAAGAAAAATAATACAAAACTAATCAAAATACAGTAAGAAATATTTTTATAGTTTATAAAAATATGTTCATGAAGTACATTATTTTCTTACAAAACGAATATTCAATTAGTTCACAAAATGTAGTCATAAAACCCCCTTATACCTCATACCATCTAACCGATGTCTGACCGTTGTCTGACCGATTTTTTCAGAGGTTATTTTCTTCAGGCTATATTAAAAAACGTATGTTCTCCTTTTTCCCTTCATCTTGGAGGTGTCAGCGAAAAAAACAATAAAATGGAAAAGGCCTGAAGGTTTTATACCGCCAAGTCAATGAAACTTCAAGCGCGTCGCGTTTGGTCACAGATTTGAATGCGAATTGCGAAAACGGCGAATGATTCGCGCGCGTACGATGCCGACGGGGATGCGACGTCAAGTGGCGGTGCCTCGGAGTGGAAAACGCGGGACGACGTATAACAAATGACCGTGGAATCCGCAAACTGTTTAAATTTTGCGGCACATTGAACAGAAGCTGCCGAGCTACGTCGGTGGCGGGGTGAACGCACCGACGTCGCACGGCCGTTCGAGCGCAAACGGATATTTCGAACACTCCGTGCGTCTGCAGACGAATAATGACGTACGAACGCGTGGCTCGTTAAATCGCCGGTAATTTGCTTACGAAGGATTCGGTTTTCGAGTCTGGAGTTATGTATTTCGAGAGGCTGAAAGGCCGCGTTTCGAAAAGCTATTAATCAAATGCAGAGCGAATCGGCGTTGCAAAATGGCGTCGGAAAATGATTAATTTTATATTGGGTTCTAATGTAGATAACTAATATAATTAATAACAAAATGATTAGTTAATTGAGTGATTATCGTTATTAAACCTTATTTCGATAATGGCAGTCGACGGAAAATATATAATTTTCCACTAAAAGGTAATATCCGAGAAAAACATTTTATACAAATTACTAAAATTCTAATAACTGTTACCAAATCACATAATTGTTATACGTTCAGTACTGAAAAAAACTAATTCGTTAGCACAAATACAGTATATTTACCTGAAATATACTTAATCTTTTTTGCAGTTTATAAACGAATTGTTGGGGTAAAAATGTGTACCAGTATCGTGACGAATTGCTGTAGACTTGTCTGAGTTTGTAAGTTCACATTTTCTTTCCACTTTTAATTTGCAAATCTTCGAAAGTCCGCAACTCACACCTGTTAATAATCGCCGCATAACTCATCGCAGTGCTCGCGATCTTCGGCATCGATTCGTTTGAAGCAACAGTTTATTTCGTTTCGTTATATCAAATACCTCTTTAATCGCATTTAACATGGCTTTGGGACGGAAAAGGCGCAACTATTCTGATGAAGAATTTTTGTAAAGTTTTGGATGGACAAGTTAAGTCGTTCGGAAAGTTTGAGTGACACAATAATCCGACTCCTTTTTTAAAATGTTATTAAGCAGTTTCATCGACACGGAAATTGAATGTCTTGCCATTTATCGGAGTAGCTTACACAGGTGGCGATATTGGAGCAGACGTGGAATAAAAAGTGTAAGAGCGAAGAAGTCGGTGCTGCAATTAATTGTGTAATACAAAAGTGGTTAAAAGTCAATTAATTAGAAGAAGTCAATTAACTGAGGATCGAGTTGCTTCTAGGTAGTCGTAAGAGAGAAATTCCTAGACGCGTTGCACGTAAAGGAATGATTGTTGTATCAAGTGAAAGATATTCGATAGCAAATCAATTGAAACTGATTTACAATACAAGCGAATGCGAATTATCATGTAAATTGGATATCATTTTATGGTTTTCTTATGGTCTCCCGTTTTTGCATTTCAATTTCTTGACGCGTACAATATTAATATATGATAAATTGTATAAATAATTCATATTAATATTGTATAAATAAATTCACTGTTAAAAAACAGTTTCAATCCCATCGAAATTTCCATATTATTTATGTTATTCAAAACGAATATTCAATTTCTCCAAGACATAGAATGTTTCTGGTAAAAGAACATTATTTACTGCCAATTGAGTTCGGATAGTGTTAATCCTATTTACGCGTAATAAATTCTTAAATAATAGTAACCCATGGTGAACCATAACATCAAGAATTCGCCGTTAATTAATGTGAATTCGCAAGAAGCGAACCGTATGCATGAGTCAAGTGTTAACTTGTTTATGGATTTTGATTCCCGCAGTTTTGCTATAATCAGCCGTATGTGTCTAATGCTAAAAATCTCTAAACCACAGTGTGAATCTTATCACCACTTCTTATCACTACTCCTGTTGAAATATTCCAGTTAGTTGATTTCATAACATTGAACAACGTTTAAACATGTTCGAAACATTCCCGAGTTAATTCCTCATGTTGTGATATAACGAGTTGTAAAGCATTAGAATTGAAATATGTAATATACATTCCCGTTGTTTAAATTATTTAGTTTAAACAGTCTTTTATTTTATTGAGTGATACGGTGCTTCAACTTGACATCATAACCGAAATGGGACGAGCGTTTCGTGACACACGATGCAAATTATTTTCTAAACTTTGATTCATGACACTTGTTTGGAAACTCGCAGCCTGAGAAAGAAGAAGTTGTGCACGCCCTGGTTTTTACACTGTAAAAACCAGGTGTATAGGTTTAAGACACTTTGGTAAAATAAGAGGCAGAAGTGTCTTGAATTAAGACATTTTTCACGAAATAGGCACCATAAATGTCTAAACGTCTAGAAACTACACTGAAAAATTTATAGTTGGCACTAGTATACACATGGTTGTCATAATCATACAGTATGGGTACTTGTGCACTAGAATACCGTTGGGTTACGCCAAACACAGGTACAGTTGCCCCAAAAATACATATGGTTGTCACAAGCAAATGTATGTTTGCATCCCGCGTGGAAAAAATCAGTCTGGCAAAAGTTCGGCAAATGTATGGCAAACATTCTGGCATTGTCCCCTAGACAATCGAACCTACACGGGCCGATTGTGTCTAAGCCTGGCAAACGTCAGGAATTTATTCCTGGCTAGATATTTTTTAATTATAGATCATTTGAAAGTTAAAAACAAAATTTGAGATATTCTCTCTAGTCAAATGTCCTAACACATATCCAGCAATTGCATAGAGAAATTAGATTCAGTAAAAGTATTCAGTTCAGACTAAACCAGTGAAACTGTGTCTTGCTGAAACTATCTAAAAGTGGTCACATGTCTACTTGGCTATGAGCATTTCATAAAACTCATTTATGTTTATATGATTTTTATTAGGGACTCGCTCCCTTGCAAGTCGCCTCCAAATGTTTCTCGTTTCCGCCTCTCCGTAAACAAGATTGCTCGTCAGTCGCGATTATGAATTGACAGGCACACTTTGAGTTGTGCGCTCTTTTTATAAATACAAATGGCTCGTTGTTGGCCGGGTCGTTGGACTTGTATTAACCTCGCGGGTTCTCCGAAAAAGCCCGAGTTTTACGAGCGTG
Organism: Ceratoteleas bidentatus; assembly: GCA_022817645.1. Taxonomy (NCBI): domain Eukaryota; kingdom Metazoa; phylum Arthropoda; class Insecta; order Hymenoptera; family Scelionidae; genus Ceratoteleas; species Ceratoteleas bidentatus. Next base: position 34,179 of record JABFPB010000387.1, read on the forward strand.
TGTAAAAATTTATGGAATTTCTGAGTAGTTTTGCGCGACATACTGGACAGCAACGAAGCGGATAGCTGTTTTCGCGTGTAATTGGCAAGCAGAACTTTGCCTGCGGTGTAATACCTCTCAGACACGAAGATGTGCAATGACGCTAAGCTCAGTAAACAACATGCATCCACAATCAAAAGAAACTCCGAAGAGTCGGACCGGCTGACCTACATTAACAAACGCAACGTCGGCGATGTTACAGCACCGCGAGTTTTACTTTTTGTAAGCCGAAAGATGAAGATTAATTCCATGTCCACGTCACACAAGCACGCGTGTCTGATTTATCATTTTGTCCGCCATATGAATTATTTTGTTCATCAGTCCGAACAGGACGCGCGCGCTGTTCGACTATTATGGTCCGGATTGAGACATACTTCGTGTGCTCTTTATTTATTGACCATGCGGGCAAAAATGGCCCGGACATTCGGACGGCGTTTCAGAAGGTCCGAACCTCGATTGGCCGCGACGCCTTTGTTTTGTCAAGATCTAGTTTTCTTCACTCCTCGAACCTCCTCGACGTATAAAATTTTATTAAGCCTTTGTGCGCACGTGTCTGTTAAAGGGACGAATTGACGTCGAACTACACAATGAAGGTCTCCCAGTAAAAATTATGGGACATATTTGTCCGCATAAGTTACACATATAGAGAATAAGACATTTATGCGACATATATGTTAACATATGGAGGCACATCTGGATATATATGCAGATATCTGCAGGCATATAAAGACATACATCTGCCATATATGGTCCATATGTTATTTTTAACTTGGATAGATTAGGACAAAATAATTGATTTCGACTTTGTGCTGGATAAATAATGAACATTGCAGAAAACTTTTCTAAATTAAATAATTTACATATTGCGACACTTTCCTACGTAATGGTGGCGCATTCATACCACACGATGGTTTCCTACGTAAAATTGAGTGTGTTTAACGCCGCGATCGATTCTACACTTATAATCAATTTTCGGGCGCAGACGGAATTGTCGGTCGTGTTGTTGATAACGACTATGTTAATAAAACGATAATAAATTCGTTGGAGATCAATACCAGACGTTATCGAATGGTCTCATGAGATTGGCGCGACTCGGGGAAAATATAATGGCCGCTTACGTACGTCTGTGTATAAACTCCTGCCCGGAGCACGAAAGACCTTCATTGTTTCCTCCTCTTCTCGGTGTCTCTCTTCCTTGGCTGCTTCGCCCTTTGCTTTAAACGCGTGAGATAGGAAATTTGCTTCGAGTCTGAATAATGTTAATACCAGCACGCGAGTTCGAGCATCTAGTTTAAATTTCATGGTGGTTAATGACGACAGAACTCAAATTAAGCCCGCTATCTCTTTAATCCACATTTACTTAACCCGATGGATATCGCGTTCTGCTCGGCAATTACAAATCAATTTCAGCCTTTCCGTTGTCTCGCGAATTGTTTATTATGATTTCTGCAAATATCACGTGCGCGCGCAAATACCCCCTGATAAAGCTAAATTTATCGCCCGCGAGTACTCTGGCAGAAAATTTATCGTGAAGAGCTAATTAAAAAGCTTATCTGGGCAGTGTTATAAATTGTTATAGCCCTGGGCATTTTTCTGCGTGACGACCAACGACTGGGGCCGTTAATACGCGTAATAAGGAAATTTCAAACGTGCTTTTTTGCGTAAAAGCACCGACGCACGCGTGCATCGATTTACGAATCAATCGGTAACTGTTAACGATCGATATTGCCAGTTAATGGGTTATTCGACGCGTCAACAAACGTACATCACCAGTCACTTTAATAGCCTTGTAACTCGGTGGCATTATCAATCGATGAATGATTCTATTAATAGTTATATATTTATGTCGTTAATAATCAACGAGGGTTATTAATCGGCACTGCGAATATTATATGTGACTCATTTCAGAACCGCTGACTAGAGTTCATAAAAATTGTTAAATGGTGATACAAAATTGGTCAACTTTAAAATGAGACCGATTTCCATAAGATTTTGATCTTTTTGGTTTTCAATACAAAATTATAAAAAACATGATCGAAAACGATCTCACATTCGAGTTGATTTTAGGTACATATTTGGCAACAATTTTTCCTTGAGCTGTATTTTATTAACTGTAAGTGTCTAGAAAAATAAATGCTAAATTGAGAAAAATACCTGCCCCTCATTGACCATTCGTATGACGTTAAACTATGCAAACCGTTTCAATGAAGTTGTCAATTGTATTTTAATAACGTTCCCTCCTTTTGTTTCAGGTAAGCGAGCCAAAAGTATCTCGTAACGTTCGTGTCATAATCACGACGATTGGGTGAGTACGTTTACAGCTCGGAGCTCGAAACGACACATTGATCGACGTCGCCAAATGAAACGTGACGTTCGTTTTGAAATAAAAACGTGCTGAAAATGAAGCGGAGTGTTGGTTTTATTCGGACTTGGGGTCGCAATTTGCGCGCTCGCGCGCGAGGCATACGAATCGCACCGATAATTATAGACAAAAGCGCGCGAAAAATGAAATACATGTATATGCAATCAAGCGATTTTTGCCGCGGATCCGCGATTCCCGGCCATTAAACCAAGTTCGCCGTCGGTTTATGTGGTTTCTGCACTTTCGTACGATGAATTTGATCGGCCGGAGCGTTTATTACGCGACGTACGGCATGTGCGCGTCGCGAATGTGATTGGAATTTTATTAATTGGCCGTTGCATAATTCATCCCGGCGGTTTACCACTCGTATAATTCCAGTCCGCGGAGCCGAAGGCCCTTGCGCGCGCACGAGCGAACGGGCAAATAACCGCGACAGTGCGCGCGCTATTCCCTTGTTATCTTTCAGCGTCGGCCCGTGCACTTCCATATTATTCCATCGCATGCTAATTTGCGGAGTGCCCATATTCGAACACGCTAATATTCGCGATTCATTTGCGTAAATTGTAGTAACACATTGAACAGCGCTGGGCAATAATGGCCCAATTGTCTGCCATTATTAGCCGCACGACAATAAAGCTACGAATTATTTAAATTCGTCGGATACAGGCGAACGAACTGACGGATTTATAATTAACGTCGCGTTCCGCGCGAAACTTATGGTCGCGCCTGACAAAGTGGCTGCATTGCCGCGGCAGTTTTGACGTTGCGATTTCATGTCGCAGAAGTAATGGTTGTTTAGAGAGGTGAAATGGTATTGAAAAATCAAGTATAGGTTAAGATTATCAAACATGAAACTTCGGTACATTGTGTGAGATTTATATGACGAAGTGGGTTTTCTGTTCCTGAAAAAATTGCAATTTCTGTGAAAATTGATATTTCGAAAAATTCACATATTATAATTCTCATTTTTTAAATTACGAGCACATTTTTTGCTGTTTGAATATTAAACATTGCGGGAAAGATTTTTTTGTGAAACTTTTATATCAAATGTTTGCAGTAACCTTATAAATCCTGGAAATAATATTTTTCATTCTTCACGAATATAACGGTATTGGTTTAGTTGGTTATTTGTAAATTGTTATGATAAGGTAAAAAATGAATCTTGTCACTATAAATTTAGATTGTTACTTAAAGTGTTAGAATCGTATTTGATTTGTCAGTGGTGAATCTCCTTAAATTTGGGATAGAATGTGTCTTGTTCGTAGAGCGTTAATTTTTTTATTGAAAAATATTAGGATGACGCGTATTTCTAATCGATAGTTCGTAATGGCTTCTTCCAATTTAGTGCAGTATTCCATTTCAAGCTAATGCTAAAATAATGTGCATAATAACATTTGAAATAGCTTCTATCGACATTTTAGGGAGATTAAGAAAACATAGTATGTTGATCGAAAAAGCGGAGTATTTATATTCCATCCCGTATTAATAATTTTTCATCGCGTTATTATTCAGGAGATCGCGCAAAACCGTACGTTTTTCAGGAGGTCTCATTGAATTCGAGAAAATTCGATTTCTGCGTTGACGAAAAAGCGGACCGACTTGGATCGAATCATTCCTGGGATCATGTGGTACATTATCGTGCATCTTAGACGTTCTAGCCGAAACGGTTTAATTCAGATAAAATGAAATATTTCAAATTTCTGCAAACCTTCAATAAAATAAAAATATATTAAAATGAAATTTATAAAAATGTATAGAAAATTTAGTTAATGTTTCAAATTGTTTATAAACGTATGAGACATTGCTGGGCTGACTACAAATACTACCATACAAATTATGCAATTTCGACATAAATAAGGTCTACATATGCTCTCCTTGAGAATCTAATAAAATGTTATGAAGATCCGATTTTTGACAAAAATGTTACGAACGGCGTTGAGATAAATGAATAAACGAACTTGTTGCGCCAAAAATAATTTTCCTAGAATCCGAGTCGAAAAGTTAATCCTTCGAATGTATTATGCCGCTCACTTTTAGCCGAGTCGCAAATTCTAATCATTACGACATAAATTCAACATATCATAAAGTTTTCATTTGCGCGGATGCGTACCAGGGGGTCTCATATATTTTGATAACACTTTCATTATAATTTAGCTGGTACGTTACAGTACCTCATTGATTAAAATATTATTAAAACATTATTAGCCGTTTATACGTTCACCGAACAGAATGTCTGGCAATCAACTTTCGGACGACAGTCGTAAGTTATGTATTATGTGAGTTAATAATTGCCGGTCGTGTTAAAATATTGCTGCCGTTATTTTCTTTAATTTATCACCGCTAAACTACCGGTGGTTAATTTTAATTGTAAATTTCGACGGCAAAGGTTCCTTCGTAGCAAAAAATTGTCATAAATAAGCAATTCGCCGTTCGGCGCGAATATTCATCGCGTCATACTCGCGCCGGAACTCCCATTTTTCATGCGTTTCCGCGATTCAAATTAAACATTAACAAACCGGCCTATTACACCCTCATTACCGCCATAAGGTCGATTCCCGCGGTTCCCCGGAAAAATTGCTTGCAAAATCGCGGAATCGTGATCGGATCGCTCGACTTTCCTGTAATTACGCGATCGCCGTCGATCCGTGTAATTTGCCTCCGTAATTCGTACGAATTACTCTCAACACGTGTACATTAGCCGCGATCACAATTCCGCCGTTTCACCGATACTTAACGATGAGCTACGTCGCGCCGTAAATCAGCATGGTAGAGCGTCACCTAAATTCATGCACGTCTGCAACGCACAAAAACTGACAATTTTTGGACAGATATTACTTTTGTGCTGAAACTAGCTATCGTGATTTTAGTGTTTAACTCATTGAATTAAGAAAGAATAAGTTCAAAACAATTCAAACTTTCAAAGCTGAAACAGTGAAATTTGGAGCACCATCAACGGAAATGAATTTACTTGCTTTTGAGCACAAAAAACTTTTAAACAAAATTGTATTTAAAAGTTTGAAAAATCTTAAATAGTAATAAAATTCTCTATAGGTAACAGTAATAAATCTATGGAGATAATTTAACCTCAAAGTTCAATATGCTAAGAAGATAATATTTTAAGGTTATGCTTTACGTGGTTGTAACGATCTTTTTTACCGAACCTAAATATTCTCCTCGTGAAATCTGAAATACCTGGGCTAGAACTGAAATACAAAGTGGGCTGTTTTCGAAAACTGGAAGTTCTATAAAATGGTACAGAAGACTTTAATGTTTTCGAAGGTAGCGGATTCGTTCTTTCAAAAGTTCCAAAGTTTACAAAGTTCTGCAAGACATTGTAGAATTTGATCTGTAGAATTCAATACATTGAAATCTACAGATATTGCAATAAATTTATTGTTTACTACAGAATCTCTTACACACTTTAAATTAAACTTAAGATTTCGAAAATTTCGGAAACTTTAGAACTTAGAAAACATCAGAACTGCGAAAACTTAAAAAACTTCAACACGCTTTACATTTCCAACCATCGGAATCCCAAAAACGCGCAATATCTAAATCTCCTTCGAAACTTTCCTTTTTCGAACAATTGTTCGAAAAAGTAACAATCCTATGAAATACTCTCTCACCTCACAATTTTGGCTCAAGACTGTTTTCCTCATTTTTTATCTCAAGTACCTAATTCCTCGGCTTAAGGAGGTTGGGGCATGATGTTTTAAAGGGATAAGGATGGAAGAACTAAAGCGATGAACAAATTCACGAAAACCATCGAAATGAGCAGCGCGGTGTCGAGAGACAAAGCTTACAACCTAAATAATTATTGACAGTAACATTTATTATTATAATTATTTAAATAACCTCAAATTTTAATGCTTCATATGATATACATTGCAATTTTAGCGAATTCATCGAGAGGATTTTTATC
>JABFPB010000388.1:0-40470 GCA_022817645.1 Ceratoteleas bidentatus
ACTTCAGAATATGCTAGAAGAAAGGCCAACTTCATGTCTTGGTGAAGAAAGGCCAATTTCAATGTCGGTAAAGAAGCTAAATATATTATATAGCATACGAGTACCTTGCATTTGGACTGGTATCCAATGTACTATTATCTCCTAGATCAAGGCATCTGACGAAACCAGTAGTTCCTGATGCCTGTTCACTAGTTTTACATATTCCACCCCAAGGGAAAGCTTTCAAAGACATTATCCGTATTTTTGTTTTTAATGTCCAATCCATCGGTATATACTTGTCTCCTTGTGGAATTTCTACCTCAGCGATATTTTCGTTGCTGTTAATCTTTGTCAGTACATCAGCAAACGAAACCGGTCCTTTTGTAGTATTTTGCTCTGGTTCAGATTGTCCGGACATGCACAATAATTGGAATAGAGTTGCATCTTGACTTGTGTCAATATCCGGTGGTGACATAGTTTTAAGTTTCTTTTCAGGGTCAGATTTTGCAAAAGGATTCTTGCGTTTCAATGGTGCAGCAGCATGTAATAGTGCTTTTGGGTCTTTATTGGCAATTGCTGGTTTATTTTCAACATTGCTTTTGTTCATTCGAGCCTTGAGAGCCTTCGTTTTCATTTTTATTCGATGAAGTTTCATAAGTTGGTCTGGATGCAACCATTGTGATGTATCGGTTTTCGGTTGTTTGGTTTCAGACATTTTGCTTAATATTTCAAGTATCTCTGTAACAACAAATATATTTTATTTTGATTTCAGAGAATTGACTGTCTGTAATAAAAACATAATTCTCCATGACTGTTGCAGTTTTCGGTATTTATCATTATCCTTAATAGCATTTTTTTATATTTTAGTTTCAATGACATTTGGAATCTTCACTACACACTGAAATATGAGAGAGGTAATAATGGGCAACTTTGGAAAGTTTCAGTGTATAGCCAATCTAAGTTATTTTCCTTTGTAATCTACATTAACTTATTACAAAAACCATTGAATAAGAGTATTTGACTCATTATGAATTAATGAAATAGTAATAAGGAGGTGTCGAATAAGGAGTTCGAAAGAAAATCGAACTTTGTTGGACATGGGAGGGGGAGGAGGTTATTTCACTTTAGACGTCCGCCCGAGTTAGGCGTTCCGAAATTTTCAAAAAAAAAAAAAAAAAAATCAAACAAATTCAAACAAATTTCAAAAAATCGATACAAATGCATAAAAATTCAATAACCCAAAAAAATGTTATTAAAAAAAAATGTTACAAAATTAAATTAAATAAAAAGTTATAAAAAAAATCAATAAACAATTCAAAGCAAAATTAATAAAAGTAAAAAAAAATTTCAAAATATTTTATAAAATTAAATTAAATAAAAAATAATCAATGAATTCAATACAAAATTTTTTTAATTCATAAAAATCAAAAAAATTCAAAAATAAAAAAATTCATAACATTTCAAAAAAATTAAAAAAAAAATTAACAAAAAATCAAAAAAATTCAAACAAATTTTACAAAGTTAAAAAAATGTAAATACTCAAAAAAAATTTAATTAAACAAAATTCTAAAACATTTTCAAAAAAATTAAATTTCCTAAAAATGTGAATACATTTCCCAATGTTGAAAAAATTTCCGAAAGATTTCATATATTTCATCAAAATCTGATTTAATTCCCGAAAAATTTCCGAACTACAGTCGAACCTCGTCGTTTTAGCGGTGTGACTGATCGCTGTCCCTGCTCGTTTTAGCGCCGAGTAGAGAGGCGCGCTATCTCCTCCACGCGTGGCGGGCTTTCGCACGCAAGAAGGTTTGTAAAGAAACCGATTGTTATTTTAAGACGAACCGCATTTCAGTTGCAACCAGACATGGGCACTATCGCTTTAGAATTATCTTAGTCGATAAAAGATAATGTTATTATGACACTGTGACATGTCTGTGACACAGTCATGACACGGGCGAGTCCCATTAGTGTCATAGTGGCGTCACAGTAAAGTCACAGTGGTGACATACCTGTGACATACATGTGATTCTTTTAGACATGCCACCGAAGTATCACAACTGTGTCACATTCAAGTCACACCCGTGATATCACACAGATGTCACACTGAGTAGGAAATAGTTGATCACTTGTGACACACAAGTGAATCACCAGTGATTCACTTATGACATGACTGTGATATCACTGTGATTTGCCTGGTTCACTGGGAGATTCCGCTGTATTTGGTGATTTAGATGTTTATTTCTTACGAAACATGATTTACATTGGATATTAACAGATAAACATTGGAGAACATTTAAACCCAAATGTATTGTACAACCATGTATAGATATGTTTGTACAATTTTAAACAAGTCACCCATGTAAAAATTGTTTTAGGCAGACATACATGTCTGCCATATATGCGACATACATGCGACATATATGCGGTCACATATATGTCGCATGTATGGCGATATATATGACACCATGTATCATTAAGTGAGGTTATATTTTGAATGATAAAGTGATTTGTTCTTATAACTGAAGTAATTATCAGATAGGAATAAAGCAGGTTAAAAATATGTTATCAAATGTGTTCAGAAATATTTAATTTCAATAAAAAAAATTAATGTGATAAAATTAATTCTGTGCCTATTTAACAGCATGTATTCAGCAGTCTTTGTATGGTTCTTTGTGGCAAACAATTGTAATTAATCAGTTAAGGTACTTGCAGAGTTATCAATCGATACAAATTTGTGTTTCTTTATAAATTGTGTTTCTTTATATAAAAACAAGTAGATTCAATAAATTAACAATATTCCAGAACTATGGGAATATTTTATACTATGGGAATACAGGGTACATTCCTGGAATAGTGTGTGCTGTCAGGGTAAAGAGTTGAGAATATGATGTAATAAAAGGATCTGAAAGTGAATAAGAGGACCGAAATCAAAAGCAATGAAAGAGAAAGGGAAAAAATCTGAATGTCTAGAAGAAGAAGAATCGTAGAATTGTTTTTATTTTAACTGAAAAATGTTTTTAATTAATAAACTGATACAAATTAAAGATGAAAATTAAAAAAATTAGGATATTTTAAAAATGTTGTAAATGTTAAAACGAACATTTGCATTTTTTTAACCATTACTATCCTGTATTAATTTAAATGTTCGCGCCACTTTCACATTGTTGGCAGCAACCTGTGCAGATGGCGCAAGTGTCGCGTTCTAAACGTGCCGGTTAAACGGCCGTTCAGACGGTGTTTTGGTGTTTTCTGTTTATTTTGCACATAATATTGTACTTGAAAACGACAGCGACAATGATGAACGACAGCACAACGACAGGAATCATCCTGAAGGCGGACGAGCCATGGCGTTTCCAAAACACAGACCTATACTATGCGTTTATGGAAACAATGCAGGCGCACACTTCGGAGGCGCAAGTTTTCGAAACATTATCCGATTTTATACAACACTGTTCTGACACACTCGAAGTCATTCGAGGTAAATACATTTGTTTACATTTCTCCTCAATTTTCAACTTCGCCTATGTCATTTTTCTCACTATTCCTTTCATGTAAATAAAGTTTGCATTTTAGGTTAGTTTTGTACACATTTTAAATCTGAAAAATTAAAAGCGGAAATTAATTATAGAAATAATTGTATTTGTTAGTAAAAATTAGTTTTGTATTATTAGTCAGAATGATGATTTTCAGGAAAATTTGTTCGTCCTTAAATTTGAATAGTTTAATATTTTTAGTATTATTTTATTATTTATTATTATTATTCCAAAATTGCATTAAGAAATATAATGATTGTGTTTTCATTTGGTTATTTCAATATTTTATCACTATAAGTTAAACTCAATTAAATATAATAATCAATTATGTAATTAATCAAAATATTTTCAGAAATGAAATCAAAAGTTCAAAACTCTCAAACATCTCGTGAAGAGATCAGTCTGGAAAATGAGCGTAATACTTGGAGATTGCTGTACTGTCTCTATCGCAACCGATTATGTGACTCGAACATTGATGACAGTGAAATGGAACCAGAGGGAAAAAAATATATATCCGAGAAAAAGTTCCTGGACAATTTGTACAACAGAGACCCAATGGTTCGGGAGTTCCAGCTGATCATCGACTGGCTGGAGAAAAATGCTCTGGATCAGGCGGAGAGAGAGGCCTCTATAGAACATTTCACAGACAGAACAGTGGCTTGGGAAAATACATTACACCAAATACACAGCATTTCACATGAAATAACGTTTTCTTCGTCCAGAACAATCATCTCGTCACTGGATCCAGATGCCCCGATTCGGGAAGGCAAACCTCTGCATGATTTGGATCGGGAGGATGATGCGAGACTTGAGAAGAGAATGTTCATTGAGGTTTATTGCAACATTGGCATTTGTGGGATTGTTCACCAAAAGCTGAAAATTGATTCTATGAAAAAAACTGATTTAAGATTTGTTTAGATTTTTTAAAATTTGTTTTGTTTTTTTATTTCTTTTTTAGATGATTAAGATTTAAGATTAAGGCAAAAAAGAAGTTTTCAGTACTGTGGGTAGATTTGTGAAAACTGAGCAGAAAAATAGTTTATTTGATATTCAGGGGTTTATTTGCATTCAAAAGTTTGTTTGAATTTTATTTTATTGTTTATAAATTGGTTTTTAGGTCCGTTGCGGCAGGCTGGAGAAGGCTCAAGCTTTGGCCATGCATTGCGGTCAAATTTGGAGGGCCGCTTGTTTGCTGGGATGGGCTCCATTCCATGACCCAAATTATGACAATCCTTTGAAAGATACTAAATTGCCTGTGGAGGGCAATTTGCACAGAAGTCTGTGGAAACTGAACGCCTGGGCTCTCAGTGAAGACACCAGAGTTGGTATGTTTTTGTTTTTATAGCTTTTGATATCCTTATATATGAAATTAAATTTATGAAATCAAATGATTTCATGAAATCAAATTTATGAAATCAAACTATTTAATAAATTTCTTTTAGAGAAGATATTACCGGATTCTTCGGTTGACATTATGTGCTGCCAAAAGACCTAATGTATTTTTAGGGCAATTTTAGTCTATTAACAATATATCTTATGTAAATCGTACATCAATTATAAAAAACAATAACTTTCTTGATCAATATCATGGTTATCAAAAATAAAAAGAAATGTTTAAATTGTATGTGGCAAAAATGGAATGTTGACAAATGATATATACTTTGAGTATAAAAACTTTCATAATTGAGTTATTATAATCCATTGTTGAATACATACATAATTGTGTGTTTATAAATTATATTATAATTCTCTTGGAAAAATTACAAACGTAAATATTTTTCTTATGAAATTTACTGTCAGTGAATTCTGAAATGCAATGTAGCTACATGTTTTGAATATGTAACCTTTTGAAATTCAAACACTTGTCAATTTGCCAGACACAATTTTTTGGTCACATGCATTACTTTAATTTGCAATATCTCTCTAACAGTCGCTGATCCCCAGTTTTTATTACATAATTTTCTGATTCCTAAACTATTTAAGAAACAGTTTTTTCTACGGTTTATCTAATTATTTTCAATTAAAAATGTCCATTGCAAAACAAATTAGCCACTTTTCATATTCAACTGCATGTATTGCAAGGTATTTTCATTTCAATATTTCTCAACCACATGATCACTGACCTATATCAAATAAAAAGGAATCGGAAAAAATATACCTTTTTCTATAATTAGGGAAAAAATTATCGTCTTGTCTAATAAACTTTACGCTAATATAACGTCCTTAACTACTTCTATTTCACCAGCTTTATCGTAATTCAAACCTTCTTCCATCTTCTCCAGGTAAACACTACCGCGGCATCTACGCTAGTCTCTGCGGCAACGTGCGCCAGCTGCTCCCCCTGTCCCTCTCCTGGCAAGACGCCCTCTGGGCCTACATGAAGGCCCTCCTGGACGTAACCGTCGAACAAGAAGTCCGCGACTTCATGCCCAACCGCTACACGGAGATGCCCAAGGAATACTGGAAGAACAAGCTCAGCATCGACGACATCTTCAAGGAGCTCCAGGCCTCCGACAACAACCTGGTGCGCGCGCAGGCCATGCAGCCCGAGCAACTCATCCAGAAGTACATCATCCTCAACGACGTGCCTCTGCTGATGGACGTCCTGGAGGCGCTTCTGGGTCAGGAAACTGACGCCAACTTCCTCCGCTTCCTGGCACACCTGGTGCTCTTCTTCCGGCAGATCGGCAAGCTCAGCAAGTCCCGGGTGGCCGATAAGATCCTACTGCTGTACGTGAGGCACCTGACGGAGCTCGCCGACCCGAACCTGGTGGCCTTCTACACGGCCATGTTGCCGCTGGAGGAGCAGGTGCCGAATTACGCGGAGTTCCTGGTGACGGTGAAGGAGCGGGAGCAGAGGCTCAAGTGTCTGGCTGCGGCGGAGGAGGCGAATTTGAACGTCGAGGAGATCACGAAGACGGTCGTCGAGAGCATCCGGCAGAAGAGGGCGATGGTGAACTCGGGTGACCTGAAGGGCGACCTGACGGAGCTGGATCTGGAGAAGATCGACGCGCTCGAGTGGCTGACCTTTTATAAGTCGCAAAGGGAGGAGGCATTGTGGCAGACGAACGCGCTGATTAGGAAGTTCCTGAGTTGCGACAAGATTGATGCTTCAAGGAAGGCGTTGGAGAAGGTGGGAAGGGGTTTTAGGGGGGGATAACTCACGTAGGTATCCAAGTTAATTCCAGCACCCGCGTAGGTGTCCAAGAAAAGGGAAGTTCCTAAAGAATCCGGGATACCTACGCGAATGAAAAGATGAATACCTTTGTGATCAGATACCTACACGATCGGATTAATTAACCATATACATTATTCTCATAGGTACCACAGGATGTGATCGAGTTCATCATTTCCTCGTATCCGGACATAAACGCTTCTCAGAACATGACGTTGTCGAACAACTTGCCAGCCAAAACGTCCAAGTCCATTCGGGAGTACTTGTGCTACAAACAGTACTTGGATGCCCAGGAAAGCTTCCTCGAGTGGTTCTCGAGCTTCCATCACGGAAAACCCGCGCCTTTGGGAGAGTTGCCGACTTACGCGACGTTCACCGAGAAAGTAGCTTACGAACACAAAAAGGCTCAGTACAATTCCGAACTGGAAAGGTGGAAAAACTCGATGCAGCACCAGACCAAAGTAAAAACTTGATTGAGTTCAAATTATTCATATAAACAAATAAACAAATTTTTGATTCTGTATTTTCAACATTTTTCATTCATATAATGATGTATAAACTTTACTGTTTATAATGATAATTTTGTGTTTCAGAAAGCAAAACAGCTGCTATTCAACGTTCTACTTTTCCCTGAAGGTGGATGGTTAGTAGAGCCACCACAAACTTACGAAGAAGAGTTGCCAGAAGAAGACAGACGCACACGCCAGATGGAAAAGTTGCGCGAAATTTGCATTCCGAAGATCGTGATGCTTTTGCACACTGTCATGACCGAGATGAACGAACATGCGGAGTGTGTGAAGCTTGCGGATGTAGTTGCTGCGGAACAGACCAAGATATATGAGGTGCGATTCTTGTCATGATTCTACATTGACTATACATATAATCGGTTTTATTATGCTGACATACTGTTAGATCAAGTCTGTGCAAGATTAGTATGTATAGAGCCACAAGTAGATCAGTTCAATATATGATAGAGGACGAAACTGATCAGATCAGTACATTGTAGAACACTAAATAGATCTGGCAGTTCCAGCATCGATTGCGTAGGTATCCAAGAAAAGGGAATTAGTTTGTATAGAATCCGGATACCTATGCGAATGAAAAGATGGATATCTACATGATTGGATATTTACGCGATCGGATACCAAAGAGATCGGATACCTACATAAATTTTACACTTAATTAAATTAATTAAGTAGTAAATCTTAACTTAATTATTAAAATGAAATTTGTTTTCAGGTATTCTCAAAGGATAAGCTTCGCGAATTTCTTAAGAAAATCAGTGAATCATCCATCATCTTAATGAACCAGAAAAAGGACCCCTACGGTTATCCGAAATGAATTGTTTTAGCCTTAAGTATGTAATTTAAATGGATTTGTAAGTTATAAGGACATTGGTTGAATAAATTTTTATACAATTCAACATACGACTATTGTTTTCAGGTGTTTCAATCAGAAGTTTGATTGAATTTCGTCGTTCTAAAGCTGGGGCCTAATGAAACTCAGGTGGTTGTAATAATGAAATATTTTATTACGTTATTTACAAAAAAGGTACTTGGTTCTTAACAAGTCCAATGAAAGTCGTTCACTTTGAGAACAGTAATGCTTGTCCGTGCATATATTGCAAACATTTATAGAAGCTCTAAACTGAACCGAACTCTATTTCACCAATTGATTGCGACATACAAGGTTCGCTATTTCATATCAAAACGCAAACGTTTTATCTATAAAAACCGAATTTAATCAAATATATTACCCATTAAATATGTATACCAACTTTTTGAAATCCCTATCTGATTCCTCAACTAAATTTTAGTTTGAAATTAATCTAAACTCCACAAAATCTAAATCGTGCGATTTGCAGCCACAGAAAAATTTTATCTCAGAGAACAGCAAATTCTTAACTAATATTATCCATAATTAATACAAAACCGTTTCAAGAGAGCGAATAAAATGTATAATTTTTAGGTAAAATTGCTCAGTTGTCTGCACGCCAGCTGCAAAGAGTTTGAACTACAATCATTTGCAACTGACTTCAGACCAAACTCGGAAGTTAATTTTGTAGATGTCGCTGCGTTCTACGCTGAACCAGCGCCATCTGCCGGAATTTCCTTCCAAGATGCCAAGTTTCGGCTGTGCGTTTTTAAATGCGAATACGAAATACCACTGATCATTGTAACATCAATTACGAAGCGATTACATCGTCACTAAACCACTGACCATCTTCCGCGACAACTTCAGGTGCCGATAAAAAACTAAGCAAGCGTTCGTTGCATCGACTCTACATTCAGTGGTGACACGACGTCCAGTTGTGGCGATTTGCGGTTGTAAAACGGTGGCGATGTTGCTACTTCGAAAACGCGCCTCGGTCGGAATTTTTTGCTGTCGAAACGACATTTGTACCGTCAAGCTTTATAAAAGCCGAATCAAAGACTATGTTAAAACTAGCTAGATTAAAAACTGACTAATTCTCGTTGAAATTCGTGGTTCAGCGCCATCTGGCGGCGCGTGATTAAAACTGGACGTAACCTTGCTTTTTGGCATTTTAGCGCATATTTAGCTTAAAGTGGGTGTAATTGGAAAACTGCCGTTGCGGTTGACGTTGGAATTTAATTTGCTACCAAAGTAGTGTAAACGAAATTCATTTGTACTGAAGCTAGAGGGCGCCAGATGACTCTGCGTTGGAACTGCGTTAAGGGGAGAACTTCAAGTAAAGTTTGTCAAAAAATCGATTTTTTGCAAATTTAATCATCTGATTGTTCTGGATTTAAATGAATATATTCGGTTTTGCTTTATTACATTTTAACAATTTTTACACCTCGAAAGGTATCGGGGAAAAAACCGGAAACAAATGTTTTTTCCAATGACATTTTTAAACGAAATTTATAACTTTTTTGATTAGAAAAACATTCATGACGATACAATTTAATAAACTTTTTCAATTTTGTTCAATTGGTTTACTTGATACACTTCCCTTAATTTGTACAGTTTGCGTTTGTGCATACTCAACTAATTCGACAATCGAATCGATCAGTCAATTCCCTATTTTACATTCGAGGGACAAACGAACTGGTGCACTTTGATTGAGCGCTTAAACTGGAGTGCAATCAAATTTTGATTGGAGGGCGCTGCCGTCGGATTATCGGGCCAAATCTAAGAAACGAGTGGTCGATCGCCTAACGGATAGAGTACAAAACATTGTGACCGTTCGCTCACTTCTGACTGTATTTACAGAATTATACAACGATTATCGAAAATAATGGACTTGTTAAGGGGACCTTTTACCAAAACAACTAAAATCACTATCTTTAGCGTAAAAAATCGATTTTTTTCTTTTTACATTATATTAATATTTGAAGTGTACAGAATATTGGGTCAGTACCTCACTCGGAAGTTCAAAGTGGTTACAAGGTGACGGAACGTAACGCGTAAATAGACCTGGGATCGACCTGAGATCGAATCCATTTTTATATATTGTACAATATATATTTTGTCTATAAAAATTTCTAAATATTGCCAAAGCTTCAATAAAAATGTTGCTGAAAACTCGAAAAATTCGTAAAAAAGTGAATTAGTTGTTTGAAATTTCAATTAGTTATCAAATAAAAATAACAATTTAATTCAAATAATAACTATTTTTTAAACGGCTGAACTTTTGACTTAATTCTTTTTTCTAACGATTTTTACAAATCCGGCCCATTACATTGTACAAAAAATGACAAAGTATAAAATCAAAATTTGTTGCGTAAAATTGATTTTCGATGAAAGGTCCCCTTAAAGCAAAGGGAACGTTCTCGCAAACTTTAACTCGTTATTTCAATATGTAAACCCACAAACAAAAGAAAATGTTAGAACGAAATGTAAAGATTGTTTAAACGGAGACAATCGTGTTCGTCTTATTGCTTCCAATTCCGTTCCATTATTGACGTAAAAGTATCCGTTTTCCTCCAATTGGAGGAATTATTGTTCCTCTCATTTGGCACTACTTATACAGAAGAAGGCTGGACAGCTTGTGCAAAATGATGTCATTGGGTTACAAAACTTGAGCAGATGAAAACATTAAGCGGAATCGTAAAACACCCTTACGCATATCACTATTCGATCTACTCGGTAACTTCGATATTGACTAAGCTTGTGGGAAAGAAACCCAGATGAACAGAACGGTTTTCCAGCCGGAACCTAAGACGAACGCGTCTGCAAAAATACGTCAATTATTCTGATACAAAAATATAATTCGCAATGTTCCTATTTCGCTAAATTAAATTTACCCCAACTCACAGCTACTTTTACCGTATATAGGTCTCCAAAATATCGTCTTAGCCGCTACATCAATGTTTTACTTGAGTATTCTTTTCTTATCCACTCGTCTCAACTTTCTTATACCGAGTTAAATACTGTATTATTACAATCATTCTGGTGTCATTGCGTCCTACTTTACAGATCCAATAGGAAAATCCATTACAATCATTTGAAAACAGTTATTCCACCGAGATTTTAACATACAAACTTCGATTCAACGACATTTATTGCCCAAACGTGGAACTTCATTTAAAAACGTGGTGTGCTTGGAAAAAATGTAATTTACACATCTCCTGAGGGAACTTCAGTGAAAAATCCCTGGTATAAAGAAAATTAAAAAGATGGTTGAATGGGGAATATGTCACTGTTTAATTCTATGACCATCAATTGAAATTAGAATTGAAATAATTAAAAAATTGAAATATTTGAGCCTTAAACAGTTAAAAAATTTTATTGAATGTGTTTATTTGTTATTTTTAAATATTTAACAATTGAAGAGGTAAAGTTGAATTATTAAAAGCATCTCAAATATCTCATTTTCATTCGTAACTGTTTAGGGTTTGCATCTCGAAATTGATTCAAATTTTTGTCAGCAAAAATTAATGCAAAAATTTCCGTGAGTTTTTTAATATATGGTACATTTATAATTATTTAGAAAGAAAGTTTACAAAAGCTGGCTTTGTAATCTTTCATCTCTGATAGAGAACAATGCTTGAAAAATTGTTGGTGAGACATAAAGCAATGAAAATGTACGTGAAATCGACGAGAACGTAAATAATGGTATAACTTCAATATTTTTGAATCTGAGTTCCCTCATTCCACTAACATTTTCTCTCGCAGCCCTGCCTCTCGGACTAGTCGGCTGTAAACATCCGACTAGGCCAAAACATTCGAATGAACCGGATTCACCAACCCGACATCTCAAGTTCAGATATTCGAATAATCGGATTAAAAACTTGGACTCCACATTCAAATACCAATTGAATGTTGAGTCCACATACAAATTTTGAATTTTGATTAAAAATTCAAATCTGAACTTTCATTTCATTTTAATTAAAACCGAATATAAAATATTAATTTTGATATTTTATATTCGATAAAATTTTGACAAAAATTCTCAGATTTTGATAAAAAATTTAATTGTAGAATACAAAATCTTGAGAAAAAAGTCAATGTAATTCTGGGCTCAAAGTTGTAGACTTATTCCAAAAAATGATTAAATTAAACATTCATCAAACATCAGGGTACAAATTCGGATCACAGATCCGAATAATACATTCGAATAACAACCAAGATTAACCAATACGGGTACCCGAATTTGAGATGTCGGCTGTTAAATTCATCCGGACATTCGGATATCCATAAATCATTCAATTCGGATTTGACTTTCTCCTATGAAAAAATCTCATGAGTCCTCATATGCGAAATTGTCGTGATTTCTCATATGAGAACTCAATGAGATGTGAGATTTCAACGATTTCTCATTTGGGCTCTCAAGTGATTTCTCACATGACATCTCAAGCGATTTCCCATATGAGATCTCATGAGAATTCATGTCAATTTCACATATAAGTTCTCATATGAGGTCTCATGATTTCTCGTACCAGAAATCATGTCAACTACACATGAGAACTGACATGAGATTTTTTCATAGGGTCAGCCCCACCTGACCTTCACAAGGAGGTCTCCATGTTGAGGTTTGTGCGCTTGCCGTCTGGCTGCCTATGACTACTCTCGACGCGTTCGGTGAAGCTCTTGCGCAAAATGCGGTCACGCACTTGTGGCTCGGATGGGGCGCAGCGCTCGGTGAGCGAGCGCGTCAGCCGCGGCGGCGCTGCGATCGCCGCGGCGCCGTCCGCGGGTGGCGCTGCCGGCGCGTCGTCCTGCAGCGCGACGCGCGCGCTCGCGTTGTGCAGCACGATCAGACTTTCGTGGGACGGCGCGGGTTGGACGAGGTCGGCCGGGCCGCACGCGGCCGAGTCGACGCTGGCGGCGCGCCGGTAGCGGCCGTAACGCGGCCGCGTAGGTGGCGCTGCGGGCTCGCCCGACGCGGAGAACGGCCGCTTCAGGCGGGACAGCACCGGAAGACTCAGCGCCGAGTCGTAGTCGGGCGGCTCGAGGGGGTTCCGGCTGGGGATGAGGTCGCGACCGCCGAATGGGTCGGACGAGCAGATCTCCTGGATCGGGCTGGCGAAAATGAGGGTCCTATAAAATGAGGGCTTGTTAGCGAAGGTTTTCATGAGAAACATTTTTTTATCCAACGTGCAGAAATTATGTGAAAAAGTTTAATGAATTCTCACATCTCACATGATTTCTCATATGAGAACTCATCCGATATCTCATATGAGATGTGAGATCTCATATGACATTTCATAAGATGTGAGAACTCATACGAGATCTCATCTGAGATATGAAAACTCATATCAGATCTCATATGATATTTCATATGGGAAATGGCTTGAGATCTCATATGAGAAATCATTTAAGATCCAAAATGAGAAATCATATGAGATCTCATATCTCTTATAAGATGTCATTTGAGAAATCACATCATTTAAAAAAAATCAACCTCACAGTATTTCATTTTGAACCTTCAATTTCGTGATGGAAAATGTGTTTTTCGATAAATCGAAAATGTTATTGCACTATTGTTTAGAATAGAGAATTACAATAATTGTAATTAATTGAAAATTAATTGTGAAATTCCCTTTTTTTGAAAAGTACCTTTTAAACCTTAATTTTCTTCAATTTAAAGTGAATTCTTATTTCGCAGACGAGTTAATTGCAAGCTGACATTGAATAAACAATTCAAATAAAGTTAATTTCCTAACGCCTCTATCCTTCTGAGCGAGCTAATGCTAAATTGAGCTTATGCATGATAATACAGATATGAACTCATTACGAACTCAAATTCAATTCATTCTGAAACGTATAGTTATTGGAAACAGAAGCTCTAATCTGGTCCAGACAATGGAGCATAATGAGATTACATCTTGGTTTAGTGAGTAATTATGAGCTATATTTCCATGTGACCCTGGAATCTAAAAGCCACCTTAATATTTCAAGCATTTCAATCATGATCAACTTTTTTTAGACTCGGTAGCAAAATCAATATATGTAGCTATATTCCAAATAAGTCTACATATGTCAACAATATTTCCAATATTTTTCTAATACATTTTATTACAGTAGTAGAATCAATTGATATATTAGCAAAATATTGAAAATATATATTGTCAAAATATTGGAAGTACCTTGGAAATATATAGCAAATATGTTTCCAATATTTTCGATATATAATACAAAAAATAACTTTAAAATTGTTTACACATGATAAAAAAGTACACACATTTCCCCAAAAATCCCTCCGTTCATACAAAACAATACATATTCCCCGCAGCCAATACATTTTCCTGCCGCGCGGCAACCTGACCCAATTGCGCGCCGCGCCTTATCGCGCGCATCTCACCTAGATCTGCCGCACTTATCATTGATTAGACACGCGTCTTTCGCGGTGGCGCGCCTCGCCGGCGCCGGCGCCTCCTTCTGCGGCTCCGCCGCCCGGCAGTTGAGGCACGAGCACTCCGACGACGGCTCCGGTGCCGCGTCCTCCAGGTCCTTGCACGCGCCCCCGAACCGCTCGAATGCACCCTGGCCCCGCGCCAGGCTCTGCAGCTCCTCCGTTGTCACCAGGGTGTACCTCCGCCGGTTGTGCTTCAGGATCGACTTCAGGCAGAAGTACGTCTTGGACGTGGGGATGCGCTTCATCGCCTCGGAGATGGGGTTCACGGTGACCCTGGAGCGCGAGGTCGCCTCGAAGCGTTTCGGGATGGCGCCCTTGCTGGGACTCGGGGGCCGCGGGTGGGACTCGAGGATGAGGGCCTCGGCGCGCTCGGAGCGCGCGCGCAGGTTCAGCATGTCGGGCTCGTCGTTCTCGAGGATGTTCTCGAGGCTGCGCCCGTTACTCCAGAGGAAGCGCGTCGGCAGGTCGGCGAACTCGCTGCTGGTGCGGAGGTCGGGTTCGGAGATGTCGCGAACAATGTTTAGACGGTCCTTGTGGGGCTGGAATCATTATTTATATATTTATTTATTTATTTATTTACTTAATGTGTATTTTGATTATTATTTTTATTTATGAAATGCACTGAAAATCACTATACTAGATATGATATTGCATTAAAGTGTAAATGAATTCATATTAAAACTCGCTTAGGCGAACGGTCACCCATCCAAGTATTGATCGCGACTAACGTTGCTTAACCTGATGATCGAACAATGTAAACTCGAAATCCTTTACTATTTGATCTACGCAACTGAAATGCCTTTTTATGCATACTGTGGTGACTGAAGCTTCGTGAAATGTTTCTCTGGTTGTATTTACGAATAACCAGGTACTATTGTTAACTTATCCTGGCTGACCTGCCACATCGTAGCAAAAAAGATATTTTGTTTGCAACTATTTATGTTCACATTTACAAATTTTTATTCAGACTTCTATCGTCTACCGTTACCAGCTGATGCTTAAAATTCGTATTTCACGGTAAACTTTCAATCTCAGCTTTATCACATCTTAGATATCCTCGCACTATTTCCACGAATCACTTTAACAGAATTATCGTTGCAATTTCGTATTCTCGTAGCAGTGAGGTGTTTATAAAATGTGCATCCAAGACGAAACAAGTAAGGCAACCTGATAACAAATTGCCATTTCATCATCCCATTAGTTCCAATTAAACAAAGCTTTAGCGCATGAAACGCTAAAAATGCTGCAAGATTGCGCGAAAAAATGATCATCCCTTCAGGAGAACGGTGTTTTAACGCGACGGACGGTTAGAGCGCTTGTTATTACGCTCAAGTGCGCTTGCCTCGGGTCATCGTCGAGACGAGAGAAAGAGAGACAGAGAGATGACTGCACTCGCCGTTACGAGCCGGCGCGACGCGTTTTCATCACAGTGGCATTATAGCGCGGACTTTACCCAATTACTGGATGTACTTCTGAGCAACGAGATAGTTTCATTTTAGCTGATTGCGTGTGTGTCTGTTTTGACTAGCTTCTGCGGACTGTTCCGTATTTCCGACACTTATCAAATTTGCTAATTATTCAAAGAGCTCGAGTAATGCACTGAAAGAGAGGTTTACTCTTGCAACCATGTATGACTCGGACCTTGGCGTTACGAGAACTCGATTTCATAATTGAAACCAATCAATGACCATTAAAGATAATTTGAAGTTATAGACAAATGTGATATGTTGGATTGAAAGAATGTACCATGTGGAAAGTATATTACGAAGGTTACAGAAAAATGTAGAAAATATAGATGTCTTTATGTCTGGATTAGAACATAGAAGTGTCTCAGTCCTCTTCCAACTAGAATGTCCTAATATCTTGGATTTACTAGTTAAAAGTTGGTCTAGTTGATCTTTCTAATCAGAAACGTAGTATTTCCAGTTAGAAATAGGCCAAGACAGTCTTACTAATAAAAGCAACCTGGACTTCCCAGTTAGAAATTGGTCTACTTGATTTCCTATAAATATGATTAACCTGTAAATACGTCGGCATTTCATCAAATCTTCACTTTTGCTCGGCCAGTTACAGTTTCAACATCGTAAAGTATTTCACTAGTTCATTTCTGAAAAATGGCAGCCAAACAACGTAAGTGCAACAATTGTTAAGGCGACATTTTCAGATGAAAAAATTGTGCATATATACTATAATATTCATCGGCTTCAAGTCAAAATCATTTGACTCTGCCGATTCTACTACGATGGTGATTAACATTTTTATTTTCTGTAACAGTTTTCGACTCGCTAATTACATATATTCAATTTTACAAGCAGCGGGCGGTAAACTTGGTCTTCCCAGTTCTACCCAAAATCAATCCACCTCAATGACCCAAATCCTCTTACCTGGACCTGTAAAGATCCTGTCTCCTTCCCAGTCGCTCCCTCAACCTTCATGGCCCCCATCCTCTCCCCGTCGAAGGAAGCATTGCTCAAATGAAGAATATCGAATCCCTTATCAAAATGCGTCGCCCTGTTCGAGCAGTTTGTACAAAAAGTGGCATCCGAACACAGACTCAGCAACCCGGAAGCCAGCTGAAGAGGCTCCCCCGGCTCTGCAGATTGGTTCACCTGAACCACGAAGCTATCTCCAGCTGGCTTTTCCTGTTCCCCAGGAGTCTTCGCGAGGGTATGGCACGAACAGCTGCAACACTGGCTGGCTTCCTGGTAGTCAGCTATGTGCTGCAGGGTGACACTCCGGGTGGAGTGCTCGTCGGCCCGTTCGTAGAGGAGGGCCTCGGAGTAGCTGGGAACGATTTCGCACTCGGAAGTGGTCGTAGCCTGGACGTTTTCGGTATTGGCGGAGGGAGTGCTGGGCTCCATGAGGAGAGCCTCGCTGTAGCTGGGAGCCAGCATGTAGGATCCTGGCGCACTGAGCTGGCTAGCTGAGGTGTGGATCTGAATGGTTGTTGGGGTGTCGTAGTTGATGCCGAATAATTTGGTGATCTGGGGAGAAGTTTGTTGTTTAGAGTTGATTAAAGTTGGAAGATGAAGTTAGATGGTTGGTGGGGATGATAGCTATCGGTATTGAACAATAGTTATAGAAACTGTTTCTAAAGAGGAGATTCAACTCAGTGTGAATAGAGAAGTCTACCTTTCTAGAACTAGAAGAGAAGCTTTATAAATGTTGGGAACAAATCATTCTTATGTGGTTTTCTATTCTTTAAAAATTCCATTTTCTAGAGGATTTTCTAGAGATCTTCATGCCAGCATGAAGTATCATACACGTTTAATAATATGTAACAGCAGTCTAACGTTGAAGTGTTCGGATGATGAAAAGGAATAACTGTTTAGAATATAAAAACAAAGACTGTATGTACATCATACATGAGTTGTTTCGGAGAACTATATATGGAATATATAAGTGGGTTATGCATATAGACCATTTATACACGATAAATTAGCTGACTATAAATGCAGGTCAGATTATTTGTAGAATACATTGAGAAAAATGGTACAGTACATTGAGCTGTAATTACACTTGAGTGCGTTCTTTACACTCTCCGGTATATATAGAAGAACAATCTAATCTAGCCTTGGCTTGTTCGGGTTCGTGATAGCAAACCCTGATGCTACTACAAGTTCGTGTGTCCTTTAACGGAATTAGATGCGGGTTTGTCATAAAGTAAAGCGAAGCATATATTAGCAGATTTTTAATTATTCGCCAACACGGAAAGTGTATTTGCAGGCAGCCCTAATTATTGGATTATATTATGTCTTTAGTCACAATGTTAAATTACACACATTTTTTTCAATTTAGATAATTCTTGTTCATCAAAAAAAGTTTATACAATTTTGTTATAAACAATTATTCGTCTTTTCTTCATTTTCTTGAGTTTGGCAAAATAATACAAGAACAACGATAACATCTACTAATCTGCATGAGACGCGCGCAATCCGAAAACACCACAGCAGTACAATTCTCGCTGCAGAACTACTATCCGACAAATCGCATCGAACGTGAAAACTCCGCAAATGCGGAATTTCCGGAAATGCGCTAGCGCTCAAATTCACAGAACCGCTAAACTTGATTTGAACATGGAAACTTGGAAATATTCGAATTCTGGGAAACATACTGAAAATTGTCTTACCACCTGACGTTCAGGTTACAAGTTAAAATAAATTAATGTAGCATAATTTCGAATTTGTAATATTACTATGCTAAACTATGAAAACTAATCAATTTGATGAAAATCGGTTTCTTTGTCAATTTTCGTCTAATTTTGATAGTCGAAAAAATCGCCTTTCGAATCCTTAGAGAATTGACTTTTATTTCGTAATTTATACGTGAAAGCGGAGACAATAAAGACATTTGTTAAGATTAATATGACTTGATGTACTTTTAATCCTCAGTTCTTAGCGTTTCCATCATCTTTAACGTATTAACTTCCACATTTAGGGAACCGAAACCGCATTTTTACCATCCCATTGATTTAAATTGAAAGCCATCTAAACGATCAACCAACAACGAAACGGAAACCTTTCTCATTTCGTTTCCCCCATAGCCGAGCCGCAACCCCATCCATCACCCCCGCCCCCTCCACGCCGCACCCGAAAACTGACTATCCAACCCCAAACCGAAATAAGCGAAACTCTCGGCATGTCCTGTCCGGAACGGTCGCCAACTGACGTAAATCCTGCGATTAATTGGCACAGTTCAAACACACGGCACCGCGCTAAAATCAATAGGTTTTACGAGGGACTCGTTTTTTGCACTTGGCGAAATGCCATAAACCGCTCAAACGCAAGGTCGCCGACTGACGTAGCGGACAAAGAGCGCCGTGCTTTTACGTAATGCGCCCAGAATCAGCCCCGCGGGATTGATTCGTCGCGATGATCCTGAGTGGAAAAGAAAATCTGGCAACAGTATGGCGATAGTATGGCAATCGGATGGATCTCTCAAAATCTCTGAAAACCTCTCAAAATTTCAAAGGTATTCCGAAGTTTTCAGAGATTTTCAGAGATTTTCAGAGACTTTCAGAGATTTTCTCAGGTATTCACATGTTTGCAGAGATTTTATTTCTGTAAGGGTGTTTACAGGCTATAGCCAGACTTAAAAACAGTCTGAATGTTGTCTGACAGTAGTCTAGACATAGTTTAGACATTGTCTGAATATGATCTGGGAATAGTCAGGTAGCCAGATCAAATTCAGATTTGGTTTTTCCACGTGTGGCTGCCTGAGTCCAAGTCCGGCATCAGGCTGGCTGAATATCATGATCTACACCTGACTTATTTGGAGCTGTTGAGGTGATAAGGGCTCTTGGTCCTAAAGATCTTTTGTACTTCAGACATTACCTGATAATCCACATATTGGGTCTTGTACTCAATGATGAGTCGCAGGGGCCAGCTCAGCAGCAGCGCGCTCAGACACCAGTAGACGTACGAGTTGGTGAACCAAGGGTTCCCGAGTACCGCCACCAGTGTGATGGGGTTGAAGTTGTAGCCCAGGTCGAGACCCTCGCGCATCTCCATGTAATCGTCGCGGAACTCCTGCAATGGAAACGTCTGAGTAGAAATTTCAAGTGTACAGTAAATTTTACTGTACCTTTTATGGTAATTGTATCGAATACCATTTAGATCAAATTGTGAAACCTTCAACACATTATACAGAGTGTTTCAAAATGATCTTAACAAACTTGAGCGTTATCTATGTCAAAAATAAAATGAAAATATTCAATATAAACTTTTGTTTTCGATCTTCATTTTTTTAGTCATAAGTGAAAATAGCAACGTAAAATAAAAATTGGAAATTTTAGCAGCAGAAAACCTCTTTTGATGAGGTTTGGTAATTAATCGTTAATAGCCATTCTTCTTAATTCTTTTTAAATATTAATAAACATTCTTCTTAATTCTTTTTAAATACTGGTAATTTAATGACTGGTCGTCTTTTGTAAAACTCATCTTATAACGTCTTCCGCAAAGTAATATATAAGAAAACTTAGGTTTTTTTACATTAAGGGTATATGGACTACATTGGAGGAAGATTGTCAATTTCGGAGTTAAGGTGCGGTCAACCATAAAAGAGTTCGATATCATCAATTCCGCACATCTGGCACGCAATACATCTTGTGAAAAATGGTAGGAAAGTATGGGATGTACAAAATTTCGAGACTCGAGAAAAACGTTCCATATATAGTATCCACATTAACGTTGGAAGTATTCAGTTTACAGACTTTTGCAATGTTTTATATGTTTTAATTTATTCAATTGGTAATAAATATAAGATAAAATTGGGAAGAATCTTAGTCCTAATAGCAGCTATTTAGGATTAGGACTTAATCCGTTCGTCATTTCATCAGGTCACGATCAATTCCTAGCCGAAAAAGGATCATCACAACTTTAAGTAAACTAAATTTGGAAGAATAACCATTCCTACTTCCCTAGTAGAAATTGACCGGGATATAACGCATCGCCCCGCCGGGCCCCGGCAAAATTACGTTACCCGGCCAGGGCCCGGCTTGGTGACGCGTTACATCCGTGCCAATGTCCGGGCAGTTTCTATTAGGGTTAAATCATAACCGGAATCCGAAACCAAATCCCAAATCGGGATCCGACTCAGATTCCGACTCGGATTCTTTATCTAGGATTCTTTAATAATTCATAGAACAAATCAATGAAAAGTAATAGGTCATGTCACTATAAACTTCACCTCACAAAATGTAACTACTGATCAAAAACGATAATCTTTCCTTCTTATTTAGCATTGATATTTAAGAAATATAACGTAATTACTGTAAATTACGACTTAATTGTGTTACATCAATGAATCAGATTGAATGGATTTTTGTCACGACGAATACCAGTTAACAAACATAACTTTGATAAGAACATTTTATAACGTAATTACGCCACTTCATCAACTATGATTTGGAGTTCATCGAAATTCCAGTAGTGTCGCATGCTATTTTGGAAGACCCGATTTCTTATTCAAGGTCGTTTCGGGCACTGCTTTATTTCACCTGGTCACTCCAAGGGTCACAAATATTATTAATCTCAATTATGTAAAAATATACTATTTCAACATTTCAATTACTTTTAAATTATTCAACTTGAAGTTTTATTGAATAAACTAATTCCACCAATCTATTGTGAATCGTGGTATCGGTTCACGTAAATAACAATGATTGACTGCACTATGAAACAATGTAATTTGTCAATTATGCATAGGTTCAAACACTGCGTGCTTCGCAGTGTTTGAAAATTATGGATGAGTCTCCATTATTGCAAACAAAATTACACGCAAAATGAATCCTAATAACTTATTAACAAGCAATACACCCCCACTATTCCCTCAGTTAAAAAAGTAGGTTCCCGATAATAAGAATTACTTTTCTAAACATGATTCTTCTAATACTGCAATGACATCTGCAGCTGAATTGAAGATTCAGAGTAATGTGGAGAATCGCTATTTCTTATCCCAAAAATAAATTCCCTCTTATAATGAAATTATAATACTTGATATTGATCGAGAATATTTGCATTATTACTGGATTTTATTCTCAAAATGTTATCAGCATTCCAGAACGAAATATTTTGTCTAAGAGTAACTGAGTGAGAAACTTTTTAAAGATTACTTTGTCCATTTGATATATTTTCTACATAATATAGTTTAATATATAGTTTAACATGAATGCCTTAAAACCGTATGGTGGCTCACTGATTTGTAAACCAATCAAATTCAGATTAAATCCTAGTAATAATGTTTCGCATTAAGCGTCTTGTTACTGCTTAAAGTAAATACATTTCATTTTAAATTAATTGTTCTCCTTAATCGCATTAATGTAAATTTTTCATAAGTATAAGAATTTTATTCTCATTATAAGAGAAAATATTCTCAAATCAAACAATTCAAATACCTTTTGGTCCAACAAAGAACTCATTAAAAACTTTTCGGAATTACGCATCTGCCACTGTCAATATTACAAAAACCTAGCCAATTAACATGTGACCTTTGACGTTTCCACCCCCGTAATTTTTATCCTCGAGACCGGAATTTCGCTCGACATCTTACAAACGTCCCTTTGATCTCGCGCTTCCTCTTTCGCGCTTTGTTCTCGTCGCGGTAATTTCGCCCCTCCATTTCCGCGCGGAAATTCACCTACCTGTTCGGCGAAGAAGCGGGACCGGGCTTCCTCGAATTCCGTCGCGGACCTCACATTGGAGAACGCGAAGCCTTTGGTCAATGTGATCTTCGTGATAGGAATTTTCGGGTCGAGGATGAGGTCCTTGCTGATGTCACGCACGCCGCAGTAGTCGTAAAAGTAGAAGGACGTCGCGGCGTGGGTGTTGACGCGTTCATAGTACACCTGTGGTTTTGCACACAGAAAATAATATTCATTAGTAGACAAATATTTTTTGATAATAGATCCAGTTTTCAAAATGGACACTTAGCGCGTTTTTATGGGAATCCATTGATTTATTCTCAAAAAAAAATTGCTTCCCCAAAATGTATAGATAAGTTTTCTATATTATGGCGAGATACGAAAATGGACCTTCATTTGTCATTGGAGAGTAGTTATTTTGATTCTATTTGGTCAACTAAATACGTCATTTGTGGCTAGAATGGAAAAAATATTATGATGAGTCAGTAACAAAAATAATGGTTAACCTATGTGAAGGACAAGTTTAAATGTTTATTATTTTCCTTTCAGTGTTTACATACTTATGCCTTTCACAATGTAGTACCCACATAGCATATCTTTTCAATCCAAATTACTTGTCCCAGTGAACAAAACGATGTAAACAAGGTCACTTTCTGCTTCGTCGATATAAAACCTAGCAATGCATGTCGGTTCCAAGACTAAACGTTAAAAAATTGTTTTCCTTTGCCAAAAGTTTTTCCCTTTTTCAATACCTATAGAAACATGTACCTGTATTTACTTTTCTACAAATTGTATAATATTTATTAAATTTTTGCGGTAATCTGTACTTTGAAATTAAAAACTGGAATCGCCATTGCAAAAACATTACGATTTTTCGCAGTATTTTTCCCTCCGCATACAGCCACGGTCACGACCAAACAGTAAAAACGCCTAATTGGAATGCGCCGAGCAAATGTTTGCGCTTTTGTGCGCGGGACTGTTAATGGCATTATGGTGCGTTTTCGAGGCACTTCAATTGAATCGAGGGTAATTGCTAATGGAGGAGTCTACAATCGGATAATTAATTCGATTTTGGCGCGTGATGTCGCGCGTTTATAAATGAGCGGGGACGGGAGGCGGCGTGTTGATGGGGGTGGTGATTAATTGAGGCGAAAGTTTGGCAGGGTTCGAGGGCCGGGGGTGGTGGCAATGTTTGTATGGTTCGAGGTTTTTTAATGCTAGTTCGAGAGTTTGGTTTGATGTTAGATAGGAAGGTATTCAGATTGGAAGATTCGGAGATAGGGAGGCATCAAGATAGCATGGAGGATGATAGAGAGATAGGAGTGTGGGAAGATAGGATGAGGGGATGATAGGAACATGGACAATTAAAATGATAGGAAGATAGGGACATAAACATTAGCTAAGGATGATGAAAGCCATGTTTACATCATGATGTTAATATATTTTTGTTTTTTTACCGTGTAGAGCTTTTTTTCTTACAGTATGGCTCTGTATGTAGGAAGAGATTCCTGGAAATTGATGTCAGATTTTGGTATGGAATCTTTAGTAGGAAATTCTTTTGAGGGTGAGGTACCACATATATTTTCATAGGTGGTACCATGGGATATCCATATGGAGTACCATCCAAATACCCCATTTGAGATCCATGTGATACTATATAGGTATTCCTACGAAATTCCACTCCTCAGAACACTTTCTTGCAAAGTAGGAATTAGTTTGAGGGATATCAACCAACATTTCTTGATCCCCAACACCCACCCAGGTGTTGGGGAATTCTACAACCCAAATCGCATCAGCTCAACTAACGAATGCGATTAGTAGCAAACCCAAGTCCTACCTGAGTGGTTGTATAATTGTCTCCGTTCCTGTACCGAGTGATCTGTCGTTTCCGGCGCACATAATGATAGGAAATTGCTTTCCACCATATGGTCGGCTGCGCGAGCTTCAGTTGCGTCAGCTTCGCCAGCACTCCATTCTGACTCTCCGCGTGCAGCAGGTCGATTCTGATTGGCGAGTGGTAGCACTCCACCAAGTACACCAAGTACAGCATCCCCATGAACGCGACCTGCGCAATTTCGTCGCGATTATCTCCCCGTCGCTTCGCGCTTCGGCTGGCCCGAACGTCACGGATTCGATTATTTCAATTTCGAGTTTGTCGAAATTAATTATTCCGTTTCACGGAGTATGCTAATGAAGTTGGTGTCAACCGACAAGTGACACTTTGGGCACGAATTCCGGGTTAATGTCTCAATCTGCTCACATTTGCAGTACCATGTGGCCGCAGTGAAAAAATTATCTGGTGGATCAGAAGGCAGATAATGTAGGTACAATTTAAGCATTGAAAGAAAACTAAAAGAAAACGTAGAGCTTTTTTTATTTTTCATACTTTGGACTTTTACATTGCAGTTCCAGCATGATAAGAGTTTCCAGTGTGATCCTTCATATCGGGTATTATCCACATATTCACATGTGGATCTGCACAGGTATAGACAACCATCTAGTGATATCAATACGAAGTTCCTAACAGTTTTTAATGTGGAGAACTATCTAGGAACCAATATGTGGAACTGCATAGGTATAAATAACCATCTAGTACCATCAATACATGTTCCTAAAAATTCTTCATATGGAGAAACATGTAGGTACCAACATGTGGTACTACGTAGGAATTTACAAAAACTAGGAATTAGATATCAATAAGAATTTCTTTCTTCCTTCCATCCTAAATTCATGCTAAAAGTAATACTTTTGTAAAATATCTGTTAGTACAATTAAGATCGCAACTTCCTGTTTCAGACTACATTTTCGATTTTGCGACTGTTGTTAGTATCCCAAGTTTTCTATGTCCCAAAGTGTTCCCTTACCAGCTCATTAAGTTCAACAGCTCAATTTAACATACTCCGGCCGAGACCATTATTCTAGATGATTTAAGATGTAATCAGATTACCAAACTTGTTGCTTAATTGTCATTTCCGAACGCGTTAACGCCTACCAAGCGTAACCATCGCGTTATTACTACACCATTATTAGTTTATAACCGGTAGTTCGGGTGGACAGCGAAATTAATTTCTTTAATTAGCCGACCGAAACTTGACCGAAATTCAGACCACTTACGGGAATGTATATGTAGCCATCGTCGCACGGTGACACGTGTTTCTCATACCTGATCGGTTGAGGGGTGAATTCGGTGACGATCTGTAAACACGAGCGACCTGTAATTCTGATCATCCTTGACGCTGCTGGAATCAAGCTGGAGGCTTTGTTACGGTTATCAACAAGACACAGAAATGTAACGAAACCTTGGTTGCAGGGGGAACGGTAACTTGGATTTACTGTTTCGGCCCTGGTTTGGGATTCTTTGGTTTTTTTTCGAAATTGCCTTGAGAAATTAGTTCCTTGAGAAGTGAAAGTTTGGAATAAGTCTCATAATGATTTCAAGTAAAGAATTGAGATATATTTGTATTGAGCACCTAAAAAGGTTATTTATGTTTTTATAACACTTTGATAAAAAAATTAAATTGTTTCTCAATTAAACATTTCTTTCAGAAATATAAAAATTGACATTTTAGGTATAATCTACTTATTTTCTACCAAACTGTTTGGAAAACTGTTTGGAAAGTGGTAAGATTTGAACCATCGCCCCATTGGAAGTTGAAAAAAAAACAAGTTTCCGGCAAAACTTGAGTTCAGTTCCAGCTTTCTTCTTAGACTTTTTATTCATATATTTTCTTTACCACTCTTCAAGATGCTTCTACCCAGAAAAAGATCTTTCTCGAAAAAAATGTGCAATTAAGGTAAGGAAAGAGGCGCGATTTGAACCTTTCTTAAAAACCCCAGCTCAATCCAAATCCCTTCAGTTTTTTCCCTTTTCCAATTTTCTCGGTGGCCCTAAAAACTCCACAGCGCAATTTTCTCAAAAAAAAAAAAAAAAAAAACGCTGCATCCGGGGAATCCCCGACCAGGGCGCCGAAGCTGAATGTCTACCGCGTTTGAACAACGGATTACTTTTTCCGCCGCGCGCCGTTAAAATCCAATTTCGATTAAGCCCAAGCGAAATGTATTTTTCTGTTGACTGACGCAGCGCGAAAATTGTTATAAGCGCCAAACTTGTTACAAGTATTTGTCCGCGTATCATGCCCGGTCGACGGTGACAATTGACACAGCGCATTTGAATTCAGCAAACACAAACAACGTGACCATATGCTAAATGTCGTTGGACATCCGATCCGTCATTCGAACTCGGATTAACACGGAAGAAAATATTTTTGAAATATTTTTTTTTGTACATTTAATCATAAATAAAAAAATTATATTAAAAATATAAAAATGCGAATTAAATATATATTTTACCTGTCTGACTATTCGTACATATATTTACTTATTTCTTATATGCCAAATATTTTTAAAATAAATTAAAATTATACAAATTTGTAACAAAATAAATATGTTCGATATATTTGACGAATATATTAAAAAGAAATTAAATTATCAAATATGTTCAAATTTAAATAAATTAATGAAATGTTTACTCAAAAAAATAAAAGTATTTTTTTGAGTAAACATTTACAAAACATAAACAAGTAAATATATAAAAAAACATATTTTTCATATATTTTCTTTCATGCTGATATAATTAACCTTTTTGGACTTGACAATATTCCGGGTATAGTTTCGAATTCTGATTTCTGCGACGTAAATACCGAAAATCTGGGCAAAGAGAGGGGAGGGGTGGAAATTACGCAGCGACACTAATGCAATTCATCTACTTATATTGCAGTGCTGAAAAACATTGCGATGAATGGAAATTAGTGTGGCAAGTAGTGACAAGGTGAATTGGACAAGAAAGACAGGCTGATTGGGGGATTGATATATGATGCGCGGAATCAAGTAAACATTCAGTGAATCGCGTTCGATAACTTTTTTCAACAATTTACCTTTCTCTCGTTTTTGATCGGGAATCTCGACCTATTTGCCGCGCAATTATATATGCAACCCTCGGATTCGATTATAATTAAGTGCAGGTGAAGTGCGACTGCGAAAAAGTGATGTTGTGAAAAGAGGAACAAGTTCAGTCGAGTAGATTAAATGCGGGAAAAGTTGATTCTTTCTTCTGCGTCGGATTGAAACTCGTCGGGGAACGTAAGGGGGAGAATCGAAATCGTATTTCTGGTTTAAATTGGACATTTTGAAAATTAGACTGCTCAACTCGTACATTACAATTAATGAAAAAGGCAAAAAGTTTAGAAATTTTCTCCATTTTATGCCATTCGTAAAAATGGCTGGAATTGGTATTTTTCTTAAAAACCGATTTTATTAAAATTGTATTCTTAAAATAGTTTTAAAAATGTATTCATTAATCATTTGTGAAAGTTGGTCAATTTTCGACCGACTCATTTATAAACAATTTATCTTTATTAAGATAAACTATTTTATAAAAACTTTAATTAAAAATCTTGTATTTGGTAAATTAATTTACAAATTAATTTTTCCAATACGTGCCCCGAAAACGTCAAATTTCCAACCTCGAAATCGAGACGAAAGTTTACATTTTCCGGGAGCCAAACGGCTCTTTGCCTCCCGGCTGTCAACTTTCGTCCCTCATTTCTCGGTTAGAAATTTGACGTTTTTCAGTGCACGCATGAGAAAAAATACAACTTGGGAAGAAAGTTGATGAACTCCGACGAGTGGACTTTTAGTCCAAGGCAAAGCCGAGGGCTGAAAAACACTCGTCGGAAATCATCAACTTTTCTCCCTAGTTGCATAATATACTATTGATTGTGTATTAATATGAAATCCCATTTTTGAAATCAATTTCATTTCTAACAGTGGGTCGTCAGGTTGGGATCGTCTTCACAACATGTTTAAGGATAATTGAGAATTGAGAAATTGGAAATGCAGACCTTTGTGACAATAGCGCATCTACACCACGTGACAGCAGCGAGACATCCGTATATTAATACGGATAATACCAAACATTTACAATTAACTTCTTTTTGTAATGCACCGCAAAATGTTTGAGGAATAGGTTTTTGCTGAAAAGTTGTTGTAATGATTAGTCATGATACCAAGAAGGAGATTACTCGATTCAATGATTATTACACATAAAACATGTTCACCAGGGTGATTGCAGAAGTAGAGTTATCAATGCCATAGTTACGGGGAATAGAGAAAATAAGTTAATGTAAAGAATGATCCTCATGAAAATCATTGGTTGGAATTATTTCCAATTTTTTTCAATTTCATTTTTCATGTTTCTTTCTTTCGTTAAATCTTTTAAAAATTCTGTTGCTCATGCTTTTGAAAAAAATGTTTATTTAAAAAATTCCAATCAATTTTTTCTGCCTAAAGGACCAACAGATTTCGTCGCAATGAGAGTGTAATCACCAAATCGTACTTTGCCTCGAAGAATGTAGTGAAACATTTCAGAAAAGAGTGCAAGTTTCGGATGAAACATTCGGATTCACCGAGCATCCGAAAGAGTGTCTTTTTGGGGTCGTAAATTACCCCATCTCGGGCATTTTTCGCCGAAATTTTAATTAAAACGCCGACACCCGAGTCGCGAAATCTGCGACAAATTACACGCCGGTAAATCACGCGAAAATCCGCGCGACCCCATAATTAATCGTGGCGCCATAATTTGCCATAATGATGCCAATTAATCTGAGAGCAATCGATACGCGGCCAATCTTAATTGGGTTATCCGACGGAGATCTCGAGTTGCGAATCGGACGGACGCGAAATGCTGATTAAATTTCCGCGCGTCAGATTGGACGGGGCATTTACGATTATCGTTGTTTTGCATGTAAACGGGGCGCGGAAAAAAGGTCGGCTTAATTATTCGAAGCGCGTTTTCAATTGAATTGAAAAAAATGCGAAACTCGAAGGAGCTGCGCGCTGAATCGCATCGAATGGAAATGCAATGTGCAATATAACTTTTCGCCGCAAAAAATTGCATATAGTTTTTTTCTTCTATTTTTAGATACTATTTATTGATTTTTCCAATTATTTGAGTTATTTGAAAATACATTTGACCTGGTTTACAGTAATTTAAAGTTAATTAAAATTTCATATTATTTACAATAATAATTACTGTCTGAAAAAAATTATGGAAAAAATATTTTTAAAAATCTGTTTTTAATAAAATTGATATTAACCTTATTTTTGGCCAAATTTCACTTGAATCAAAATGATAAATCTACACAATTTAAAAAAGTAATATACAAAATTTTTCAAAAATACGTATGTATTTCGTTTTGCATATATTTTACATTCAGTTTTCATGTTCTTTTACGAATATTTTCATATTTCTTATTTGTATCTGAAGAGTATTTGTATAAGATTTGTATCCCCTGAAGAGTAGATATAATCGCGAGTGTTTATATTTCTTCTTATTTTTGTATGTCGAATTATATAATTAGAGAAAATCTATATTTTCGGGAAATTAATTAACTGATATTTAATTGAAACGGCAGACACGCGAGCTGCAGAATTCATCGTGCACTGATACTTTTCTTTCAGCGGTTCATTAAGTGTGCACAAGACGCGGAAATTATTCAGTGAGCATCGCGCGTCTTGTTGCCGTTTAATGACGTTTGACCTTTTTCTCGTTGCGCGATTTTATGTCGTTTCACATTACGGTGGATTTCGTTTTGAAACTGGATAAAATACTGATAAATAATTCCATTGTAGATATTTATCGGATGGGTTGATTCGCAATATCATTAGGAGTAATTCAATGATTTAATTTGTCGATTTTAGTTGGAACTGCAAAAATGTCCATTTACTGTCGAAGGGATGTGAATAAATAACATTGAGCTGAAATTTCGATTGGAAAATGGTCAAACAATTAAAAGTTGTAGGTAATAAAATAAAAGTGTTATAAATAAATACAGACAATTTTATTCAAATAAAATAAATGATAAATAAATGCGTATATGAATTTGATAAATAATTGTCAGTGGCAAAAAGCACCATTTTAATAGAATTTTACTGTAAAAAATTCCTTGAGAGTATTATAATTTATTTATTAACGAACTAAATATTTTTAAACCATACAGTAAAAAACGAGCAACTTTTGCATCTTGAGCTGATATTTAGCATTAAAGCATCGATAACGAATAAAACCAATTTAACCCAATTAAAATAATTAAATCATAATTAATTTTTATTACAAAATCACGAATGATTATTGCCCCAATTGACAATAAGAAATAAATAATTAAACGCAATAAATAAATATTCGTATTTTTCAGTGAAAAAACACTCTTTAGGTTGCTCAGCGATTCGAACTCAATGCCGGGGGAACAAAAGTCGTAATCTCCCTGGTCACAGTAGTTAAGGTCAACGCAAGATTCGACGTCGGCACTTACTTCTTCATTGTCGCGATTCATATTTAATCACACTTGCTTAGCCGCGCCTTCCGAGTCAGTGGTTTATCGAAAGCTGATTTGTGTCATTGCAGCTGACTCTGCTCACTCTGTTCGCATTTGTGCCTTACATCTGCAATCCGTGATTTTTAGCGTTAGAAAATCGTTCGCACTTAAGGAAGCAGTAGCGCCGTGAGAATTAAATGAGTCGATTGTCTGAATTTCAAGAATAATAAAATGTAAATAATATTCAAGAATAAAAGAATTCAAGAATAAAATATGCATAAAATTTGCATAACTTTTTCTATAAAACCTCTACAAATTTGAGTGTATTTTCAATAAATTGTTGCAATTGGATTTAATGGAAAACTGTATTGTTTATTGTTTAAATTAAATATAAACATATATTGTTTACATAAAGTTTAAATAAAGTATATTGTTTAAATTAAAGTTTTAAGTTTTAGTTTTAATTTCATATTATAATATAGAATATCTTTCGATTTCAAGCATTATGACAACTTTATGGTAGAAAGTTTGATAGTTTGCCCTATAATCTCCAGATGTAGTAAAAGTGCCATCTCATCTCTTGAATGAAGTGGAAATGCTTGAATTTTAGATATTCATTTTAAAAAAAAGTAATCACATTCTTTTACTTGATGCAAATAATATTATTTATTTGGTTTTCAATCAATTATTCGGTGTTAAAATAAAATATTAATTCGCACAATTTGTCAGATTCTCATTTGACTAGTCAAGTCGCTACTTCTACCTTAACATCAGATAGAAACGAAACCAATCGAGGGCACTGGTTCGGAGGAAAGTCGTTTTTACAGATTTAGCTATTTTACGTATTTTAGGACTTTTTAATTTAAAGTTTCGAACTTTTTATCGGGAATTCCGAACTTCTGTTATTTTAATTTTGGGACAAGGAACTTTTAGAGCATTAAAATAGGATGGCGAAAGCAACTTTTTTTTGCGGATAATAAAGGTTGCTTTTCGCGTAAGAATTATAAATAAAGTAAAGAAACAGATGTTTTTCAGACCGTACATAGTTTTCAGGATAATAAAATAGTTGCTGCAAAAATGTTATGAACTTTGATCAAAAGTGGTTTAAAGAGGATGCGAGAGTTTGGAAATAATTTCAATACGCTTTTGATGAAAAAGTCGTGTATTATTAATTGGTTCAGTACGGTTCTCGTTTATCGGAAACAGCGCTTAATTGGAATATTGTCATTCAGAGATTTGCAATAATTAGCTGGATCTCTTTTAACAGTGAAATCCAATTTGAAAACGTTGAAAAACGACATCTTTGCGATAACTATTTTTAAATTCGACATTTTCACATTTTGAAAAATATATTATCTGCAGTTTACGTTGAAATGACGTTAAAATTTTACTAATTAGCTTATAAATCGAGGTTACTTATATACAATATTAATGATTCGATCCTTCATCTACTCAGCAATAATTACATTATCAATTTGTTTATCCGAATAAATCAATAGTTATTTTCATAGAATATTACAAAATGATAATTACTGCATCAAAATGTGTTAGGACAAAGTACATCGTTGATCAGATTATTTTGTAGTTACTAACTAAATCTAGTTAGACCTTCTTCAGAGATTTCAAGTCGATCGATAAAATAATCATGACTTTTGAGTCACGTTTCTTCGACAACATCGAATTTTGAAGGCAATTAATCTCGCGCTGCTTTATCCTTCTGAATTCGTTTAAATCGATACAACTTGGTAAATAAAGTATGATATACATAATTCTAACACAAACCCATTTCGTAATCGAAACTTACACTCATAAAAAAACATTTCTTGCGAATAATTCAGCAACCTGTTTCCAGATTTTTATCGCGTAAAAGATTAATGGATACTTAACTTAAATTAGAAACAATTAACCAAACCTATATACATTCGCAAATTATACGCGCAAATATATAACTTTTTTATGGAAACAAATTTTAAAAATACTTTTTTTTTATAATTTGTTTTCGCATTTTAAAGATACGAAAATATAATCTAATTATTTTTAAATATATATTCGTCCATGTGGGAACATTGATGCATTAAAACTTGAAACTAACACGTCATTTTTTACTTCAATTTTTCATTTACTTCCTTTTTTTATTGAATAAAATCAATAAAATACGAACAGCTGAATAATTTTCGTCCTTGGGAATAATAAAACAAATCAATAATGTCTACCTTTTCTTTAATATTTTGATTATTATTTTTTTAAATTAAGTTTAGTGAAAACGTAATGACAAATCCAGAGCGATCGATCTAAAATCTTTGTTAAATTGCAATAAAATTCTAATACAAGTTTTTCTTCATAAATGCAACCCAGTAGACTTAAAATTGGACTTCATCAAAAGCGAATGTACATTCATCCCAATCAAAATGTCAGTCCTAATTCTCGTCTAATCATATTCAAATGGAACCCAAGTCTCCTCGGCTGAAAATGTTCAATATTTTTTGCCTGACCCGAACATTACTTACAATCCAGTAAATCTGGCTCTAATTTTTTTCGCGAAAGCCCCATTAAACCGCTTTGCCCGTAATATTTCACCCCCCCCCCTCCGCAGCTTTGTTAATATTTGCCTTGAAAGAACGTTTCCGATTAACTGAACCGCGAGTAACGACACTGTGCCATTTTATTGTTCCGCAATTGTCGCGAAAACACAGAGCAAACAAGTTCAAACTTATGCGACGTTGTTTGACTTCGTTTTTCCATTGCTTCTTCTACCCCTTCCCCCTCCCACTTTGGTTGCTTCCTCCTTTTTGTAGTTCATTTTTATAAAGAATTTGTATCGAAACAAATTTGTAAAATATTATTGTATTTAATTGAAATGATGTCATAAGACTTGTAAAAATGAATATTTTAAAGTTTTTTTTTATTAATAGAAAATTTATAAACTAATTATATTTGAATGGTAATAATTTATTTTGGATTTAAGACGGGAACATAATCCATGCAATTAATTACTACATTATTAGTAATTTATAATGCATATTCAGTGGAGATAAAAAAAATACAAGTAATAAATAATTAAATGCAAAAAAAATCGACACAAAACCAACACAAAATAAGTATTAACAAACGAATACTTATTGTCATTACCCTGTGACCTTCCCCTACCCTTTCCCAACAACAGTAATTTCTACTCCAACTCCAATTAAATATCCGGTAAATTCTCCCACAGTGTTACAAGAAACAAACATAAATTGCGACAAACTCGCGACGGTCATTACAACGCAAAATCTGCAAGGCAAATATATTTACACGCGAACCGCGCGGCATCGGATTTGCATTTGATACGCCTCCCCTCCCCTCACCTCCGCGGTGAATTAATATGCAAGTCTTGAGGTGTTCATCTGCATGCATTCTTTCGTGCGTCGCGCGATATGACGCGATGTTGAATTGTTGCGAGAGGGAGCTGTCGTCGCGAAGGCGCAATTTGCGATCGAATTTCCGCGGGCGTCGTTATTTCGCGAAATTCACACTCGCGGATTCGTTTCCCGACAATTTCGCGGTTACATGCAATTTGGAAGTGAGAGCAATATATGCAGCAAATTTGCAGTCGGAAAAAGTTCGGTATGGCATTCGGTTGAGCGAAAATTTGGTCGATTTGAGTGAATCGTTCGGTTGGGCGAAGCGAAATTTAATTGGGTGAAGGAAATATGCTGCGAGATATGTTGATATGTTGTTTCGCTGTGGAATCCACTGAAAATCGCATTTTCTCCGTTAGAATGTTTGAAGGAATTTGATGTATGATTTGGAATAAAAATTGTAAATCAAAGTGTAGGGAAATGAAAGGGAGAAAATAAATTGGGAAAATGTGTTTTAATATTTATTTTCCTTGCAATGCAATATATTAATCCTGTAAAATTATGAACAATGTTAACAAATATCTGTTTTATATGTAAGTCATGATTTTAAGAATTAATTGTAAATCAAAATGTAGATAAAGAGACGGAGAAAACAAATTGTAAAAATATGTTTTAATGTTTATTTTGCCTTATAATGAATTCAATATAATATTCCTGTAGAATTATAAGTAATGTAAAAAAATGTCTGTTTTATAGGCATGATTTTCAGAATTTTTTAGCATTTTACACTTAAGGAATGTTGTGTAATAAACTCTACGTCATACGAAGAACATATTTCAAATTATTCGAGCTTTCATAAAAAGTGAACTAAAAATTGAGGTTCAAAAACTTTCGTAAAAACTTCTTTTTACTTGTAATATTTCACTGAAAAATGTACAATATAACAGTATTGAATTAGGTCTGACTTCGTGCCAACTTTAACACATCTAACTTAATTTATATTGAGTTAACATTGTTTCGAGATATCATTTGAGGATTCAAATGATTATATGACAAACAACGAGCAAAAGAGGATTATTGTGTCCATTTTTAACTTGCAACGTTATGAACTCTTCTGCGATCCTCTTTGCTGTGTTAATATTAACAATCTGGCAATTATAGGGAGATTAAATATTAACTTTGAAAATGCATACACGAGTTATTCAATCAAGAATCTCCAAGTTGAGAGTTTTTAACATAAATTTTTAATTATAATCTGGCAAACGTGGTGGAATTTTACGTAAGTGTTTTTCAGTAACAATTACGTCATATTGTGTGTCGTCGTTCAAAATGCGACAATCTGTGTGTGTCAATATATCCTGTTAAAGTAATCACGGGTTATTGATTGTTTGAAAAATATACTCGCTTTAATTGTAACGTTCATACGAGGCGCTAAAAACAGAGAATCAGGTTTCCGAAATTATTTTCATAATTGTCAACTGGAAAGAGATTTACTGATTTACCACGAAAATGTCACATTAATTATTTGACATTCGTTTTGTATCAATAATTCTTAACATTTTTAACGTAAATTTTAAACTGAAATTAAAAATGTATTTTGACTTAGCGATTTTCTCACTAGGCGACCAACTGCTACTAAAAAATGAGTCTTTCTCAGTTTAATCCCAAGTATCCAAGATCGTATGAAATCAACTTTTTCTCCCTAAGACATTTCGGTGCAGCGGACACGAAAAGAGTTTCAGAAAAGGCGATTTTCTCGGAAAACGCGTCCCAGTTCTTCGAAAGAACGTCCAAGTGCGATGCGTTTTCATTCAAAATAAGAACGTTGTTATTCCACAAACGAGGGATTCCAAGCGTATTTTTGCCCGAATTTCGCGAATCGCCCCAGAATCCCCTCAATGCGTCGTTTGGCGCGAAAAACCGACTGGTTGATCGAATGGCTGTTTAATTTGCCAAAACGAATTTTGAGTTGCATTTCTCTAATTGCTTCCGTAACGGTCAATTTGTTTTCCCAAAAATAAGAATTTTTAGGTAAAATAAATATATTTCAAACATGTTTAGTTTAACATAGTTTAATTCTAGTTTAGGAAACTAGTTATATAACAAATTAAGTTTATATTATTATTATTAATTAAGTAATAATTAATAATTATTAATTATTCTAATTAAGTTTTAATGAATAGAAATAGTAAACTAATTTTAAACTAAATTTAGTCAGTTTTAGTAAGCAGTTAATTTTGGATAAATATAAATTTCAACAATTTTACTCTTTAGTTTTTCCAACTAAATTTAGCTAACCAAAGTTTCTATTTTGTAATCTAACACCTCAATTTTAATCACTAAAATTAATTCCACGAACTAAATCACCCGGTCGATTTCGCCTCTAGGCGATTACCTTCGCAAAAGGAAATTTGAGTCGTGTAGCTAAATATTTGTTTCGACGGAGGTCCGGCAGGTTGTTTGGGGACTCCTCGCGATCAATTCATTAAATTGTTTTGCGCGGAAATTACCATGGGACGAGGTAAAAAGTGTCACGGCGCGCATCAATCCTGCCTCAGAGCCGCGGCGGCTTTTTCCCGGCCCTTTTTTCGAGTGAGCTATAAATATTTTCCCTGATCAGACCAATTTAACTCGTTTCAAGGGATTACAAGTGATCAGCCATAGGGGTAAAACGCGACACGTTGGGGTAAATGTGAGATTGAAATAACTTTGTCGACGACGAAATTGAAGTTGTTAAATCTTCATGAAGAGAAAAAAAGCTGTGTTTTATGTAGATAAATCTCAATCAATCTCCGGTAAAAATTCAATAAAAACATCAAAATGGGCTAAAATAAATCATCAAAGGTAAAACGTTAAAGTAAAAAGTGAAGTAAAAAAAAGTAAAAGAATGGTTATACTCTGTATTATAACTGAAATTTGATTGCATCAATTTTTATGTAATATTGATCCATTTCAGTAAAAAATAGTTAAAAATAAAATTAGTCAACATTGAATCACTCCTTCCATTTTATTTATCCATTTATTCGTCATTCTAAGTTTACCATTTTCCGTCCAAAAAGTTGTCATAAACTTTAAATCAAGGAAACGAATGATAATAAGTTCATTACTCCGACATTTATCCGATCTGTCACAATTAGCCTACTTCCGTACACTATTTATAAAGCTTCATTGATTACCAAAATAATACTACAAAGGGAAAAAGCGGCAGAAAAAGGTAAACAAAACGCGAGAAAGGAAATTAGGCGAAACCGCCTCGACCGTAGAAAAGCGTGCGCTCTCCTTCAGTGCCAATCGATTGGTTTATATATCAGCATTCGATCAAGCGAAACGCGATACGCGAACGCGCCTCAAAAGATTCAGTATGCGATTCGCACGTGCGCAAGTTTTCGCCACAAAATACAGTCGAACCTCTCATTTTCGACTAACTTTCTTCGCTCTTCAATCACTCCCACCAAATCAACAACACATTATTTAAACGCAAAGGCGAAAAGCGCAAATTGATTTGCTTAATATAAATTTCCTGGAATTCCCTCCGGAATTTCTCGGGAATTATTTTAGAACTACTTAAATATTTATTAATATTTTTCGTTAATTCATATTAGTTGAGAAACGAGTGAACAATTAAACAGCTTCTTCTGTTCTTATATAGAAATATATTGATAAATGTGATGAGAAACCTATGAAAAGACAAAAGTTCATTTGACAAACCTAAAGCAAATCCAATCAGCAAACTAAATTATACGTTAATAATAACAATTTAAAT
Organism: Ceratoteleas bidentatus; assembly: GCA_022817645.1. Lineage (NCBI taxonomy): Eukaryota > Metazoa > Arthropoda > Insecta > Hymenoptera > Scelionidae > Ceratoteleas > Ceratoteleas bidentatus. Next base: position 38,126 of record JABFPB010000388.1, read on the forward strand.
TTTTCTTGTAACAAACTTAGTGTTTCATTCATCAGCTTCATAGGAAAATAGTCCATGTTGAGATTAAGTGTAGGAAACTAAATTTCGCATCCAGCAAAATAAACACTTGTTTCACTTCAATCACTCAACTAAAACATCCCTGAGAGTTGATTTATGTAAATTTGATGTAAACATTCTGTAAATACGATAAATATAACTCAGCTATGATTTCTGAAATTTATTTAAATCTCAAGTACATGTATAAAAATTGTAACATTTTCATAAGTTTTACTCACACAGTTTTCTGTAAGTCTTTTTAAAAGTATACTTAATTTATATATTTAAACGATTTATATAAATTGTATACAGATGCTAAGTTATATTTACGTAAATGATGGGTCCATGACATTTCATCATAAACAACTCATTATGCGATTATTCATCATGCACATCCCATCACAGGACAACTCATCATAAGGAGAACTCGTCACAAAAAATGTCTTTTTCTTTTTAACATAGTATTATTGAAATGTATGTTTCATTTCATTGAAATATAAAAATATCCTGTCTTTACGTATACTCTACTCGACGATTAATTAATTCTTTATGAAATGTGTTATATTTATATTAATTGTTCTGATTCACCTATATTTATGTTGCAGTGTTTTTTTTTGGGGGGGGGCACTTATTAAAATTCCCGTAAAAAAACTAACAAGACTTACGTTACCTTTTTTTAGACACACTTGAAACTCACTTAGTTTTGTTGTCCCGCAGATGCTGCAAATTTTAGTTTCGCCAGCTTGCTGGTGAAACTAATGCAACATCTGCAGGACAACAAAACTAAGTGAGTGTTAATATCACCATTTTTGATCCGGTGATTTTTTTTACTTTTTCCCATTTCTTTTCCTTTCAAACGGCAACTGTATTTCGTGATTCGAGCATTGTTTTGCGCATTTTTGGTGAGTTTTCCACTATAATGACTTGTCTCGTGATGAATTGTCACCCGTGATGAGTTGTCTCTCATGATGAGTTGTCTCTCATGACAAGTTGTCCTCATGATGAAAAGTCCGGCTCCCGAAAATGATATATAAACTGTTTACAAAAACCGTGGCTCTCTGCAAAAAATATTTCATAGAAATGGAGAGAAATGAATTAATAATTGAATGATGACTTTGATTTTAATTTAATTTGTTCTGTTCTATTTCGACAATGTATTAATGTATCCAACAACAAAATAAAAAATTTTCAAAAACAATCCGGTTTTGTTCAATTTCAGTAACATTTAACAAATTTTAACTAGAATTCATAAATTAGAATTCATTCAATTGCACTCAATCCAGGTTAAATGAACTCCTTGCATAAAAATCCAATTCTTCTCTATTCATTTCCTTCAAAAAATTTTTGCTTATGAGAGATTCCCCAACGCCTTTCTTCGCCTCACAGCAAAATGACAAAACGCAGCTGCTTAAAACCCAACAAATCGCGAATCGCCACAAATAAAAGTCTGCACAAAACTGGGCCGAACTCTGAGAGCACGAGTGCATTTCTAGGGACTTTTCAGGGACACTTTTCGCGCACGCCAAAAGCACCCGAGGTTCGACTGTTCGGCCGGCGGCGCGCTGCACGCAGACCTGCACTACTCGCTCCGACGGACTCCGGGGACGAGCCGAGTGTCGTCATCGCGGAACGACGGAGCGCGCGCGGGGCATCGTCGGGGACGCGACTGGCGCAGGGCGGGGCGAGGCTCCCAAGGCTTCCTCCCTCGGCGAGGGCTCGGGGGTAACTGGCGCACGTCAGCGGCGCGGCCGCGCGCTTACCAACTTTCGTGAAAACATCGGCGCGCCGATCTGATTAGTTGATTTCGCGAAGCGAAGAAAGGCGCCGGCGAGGAAAGGGGGAAGGAGGCTTTGGGATAGTCGCCGGTTTCGGGAGAGGCGCGGTAGGGTAGAAAATTGTACGTTTGATTGATAGTAGCAGGAAGAATATCCTCCCTGGTAGAAATTTCATAGAGCATACATCATTTGAAAATTGGGGCTATCATGGGCTTTTATGAGGCAAGCCCAATATCCGGCGTATCCAAATGGAGCCCATATGAGGCCGTTGTGGGTAAGACCCGTTGGGGGTAGACATTTGGACGATGATGGGCCCAAATGAGTGCCGACACTACATGGGCGTGTAACGGTGGGCCCCACGTTGACCCCATATAATTCTGCTCAAGTGGCCTGCCGATATGGGACAGACTTAGAGCCCTTGTAAACATGCCCAACGTTGAGAATATTTCAACTACCTCTTAACTACTTTTCGTTTAAACTTATTTTTCACGTCAGTGTAGCGGCCAAAAGTGGAACTAATTAGGCTCTCGTGCC